>RJWT010005865.1:0-30191 GCA_004365215.1 Cuniculus paca | reverse complement strand
GATCACACAGGAAATATCACAATTTATGATTTTTTTTTATTTTAAAGAAAATAGGACAAAACAAAACAGAATGAAAAAAGCAAAAGAAAACAGAATAGAGTCAAACATAATATAGCATTTCAAAGCAGAACACTGCAAGCTATACAGGTTTTCAAAACATAACAGGAGATTAACAATGGTTACCCTAATGTCTCTTGCTTTCTTCAAAATGGTTGTTCTTACATTTACAGACAATAAACTCAAACAAAACAAAGTAGTATAAATCCAGATAAAAGAGAATAGCATTACAGGTCTTCAAGTCAGATAACAAGAAACGAGCAATGGCTACTATAGTGTCTCATTTTTCAAAAGAGCTGTTCCTATCTTCTCGCTTATTGCTTTCAAATAGTAGGAAAGGGACTTAAACCAATCAAATCAAAGAATAAAAGCACCATTGTATTTCAGAACCATTTCTCCATATTTATCGAGAATTTTGTATCTTATTGAGCCTTTCAGTTTCTTACACTAGGGAGGCAATGCGGTGTTTACACATTCATGAACAAAAGTCAAACTGCATTGGAAACCCTTCCCAGAATCAACAACTGGGATCTTGTCTTGTTAAAAAGTTTTTGCATGTCAAAAGAAATCTCCAACAGAGTGAAAAGAAAACCCACAAATTGGGAAAAAATTTTAGTCAACTGCCCTTCAGACAAAGGTCTTCTATCTAGAACATATAAAGAAGTAAAAAATATCAGGCCCTCGAAATTCAAAGACCCAATCCAGAAATGGGCATCTGAGATGAAAACACACTTCTCAGCTGAGCAAATACAAATGGCAAATAAATACATGAAAAAATGTTCAGCATCATTGGTCATTAGAGAAATGCAAATTAAAACAAATCTGACATTTCATTTCACTCCAGAAAGAATGGCCAGGATCAAGAAAACCACCAACGATAATGCTGGAGAGGCTGTGGGGAAAAAGGAACCCTTCTCCACTGTTGGTGGGAGTGCAGACTGGTGCAACCACTGTGGAAATCAGTCTGGAGATTCCTCAAAAAGCTCAGACTGGAAGTCCCATTTGACCCAGCTATTCCACTTCTGGGCATATTCCCAGAAGAAGTGAAATCATCTTACCACAGTGATGTATGTGCACCTATGTTTATAGCAGTACAATTTGTAATAGCCAAATCTTGGAAACAACCCAAATGCCCATCAATTGAGGAATGGTTAAAGAAGATGTGGTACTTTTATACAATGGAGTATTATTCAGCTATAAAAAATGATCACCTTGAGGCTTTTATAGGTAAATGGATGAGACTTGAGACCATACTCATAAGTGAAATTTATGATTTTTAAAGACAAATTTCCAACCCATTGTTACCTAACAAAACCTAGAATAGAGTAGACAATAGTTTAATATTCACATTGAAAATAGGAGATAGGGTATTCATTGTTAATTATAATTTTTATGAGATTACTATGAGAATGGTTGCATTAAAAAAAATAATTTTGGGTTTTGAAAACTCAAATGTTCCAAGTGAGTCATCAAGGAAGTGAGAGGCCATGCCACCAGATGAACCTTCTGTAGGGATACTGAGGTCACAAAGGCAACAAAGGACAGTGAAGAACACGTATATACAATGTTTATGTGTGAATTTAAAATAACAATAATAAAATGTTCAAAACTATTATGTATCCCACTCATTATAAATAATGTCTCTAGGAAATTCTGCTTGCTAACCTTAGCCCCATCAAGATACTTCCGCTATCATTTAATAATCCTTTCCTTTGGAACAATCCCTTGCCACTCGTTCTCCCTCATTTTAGTCATAACCCAGCCTCTGGAGCACACGCCCATCCTCCCGTGGAGCAAAAAGCCCTAGCCCTTTGCCTTCCTGTGCGTGCTCGGGTCATGTTCACCATTCTAGACTCATGTTTCTGACATCCCAGCTCCCACGCTTAGTTTCTGATCACACCCACCTGTACCCTCATCTGCATTACTGGAACCTATCACCTGAAGACTTCCCTTCACACAAATATCCCACCATCTCAAAACCTGGACCAAGATTCCTTCCTTTCCATCCCTCTATTCAATGCCCTCTTCAATCTCTCTATGATCTTGAAGTACATCAAACTTCCTAGGCTACAATTATTATCTGGAGTTCACAGGCTACTATTTCCTGTCATAATGATGAAAAAGCATATACTCAACAAATATTTCAGATAATTATATTAAAAATGCATAAATTAACTACACTTAATAATAATGCCTACCAATTATTGTAAACTTATTCTATGCTTGAAACTACTTATGCAGAATGTAGATGCAAACATAAGAATGAGAGGATAGATACGGAAAGATAAGGTATGATCGTGTCAATGTTTTCGTAGGTATTTTTCTCTAGATGAGATAGATGAGACTTAGGGAGTTTAAATAACTTGACTGTCTTGCAAGCACTGCAAGAGAGACATGGCTAGGATTTCATCTCAGGTAGGTCCAAATTTGATACCTATATTCTTTACATGATGCTGACAGTTAACATCCTGTGTCACTTTGTGTGTTGTGAGAGGCTCCCACTGCCTGTTTTCTCTCCTCTTGGTCCTCAGTTCAGAAACTCTGCTGAAGAGGATCACAAATCTATACACTCTGAACAGGACAATTGTGCCAACTTTGTCCACTTCCTTTCTAAACTATGATCAGCCCAACAGCAAAAGTGTAACTCATTTTATACATATGCTAATTAAATGCTCAGGCTCCTTGGAAATGGAAATTACAACCTGAGGAGAGGTGGAATGACTGTATAGAGAAGGCAGCATGTATATGCATTCACCTTAGCAGCACATGCCAGCTACAGACACAGGGTTTGGCTGAGTGAGTGCACAAGGGTAAAACAACAATCTCACCGGTTCCATGATGCCCTGTTATGACACCGACTGGTAGCACTGCTTCATAATGCTAATCTCATAATGACAGACTTCTGAGAGTCGTGTCCTACTGTGACATCACCCGCCACTGCCAACTACAAACCATGTGGTTACAGCAACTCTGTGCTGTGTGAGGTTCAGGAATGCCTCCCATGGGCCCAGTCATCCCAAGGTGCCATGAAGGAATCATATTGGATAGAAGACTTTAAAGCTCTATAAACCTCAAGAAAAAAATCCTACATCAAAGGAGCTCTTAGAGAACTATTTAAAGAGTTGTTTTGAAAAACATTAAAGTGAAAAACCACAATTCCTTCATTAAAAGAATCTCAAATCTCTTGGAGAATTTTGTAAATGAGGAAAGGAGTTAAATTTTCAAAGGACAGAAGCTTGCAACATGAATCCTAGAGTGTTAGAGGAACTTCCTTGCAAATATGTATGGCCATGTGCTGAATGTCAGCCAATGGGATGGGAGGGACAAAGCGATGCATGTCATTTCTAAGGGCCAAAAGAATCTCTTCTGCGTTCTTCCACAATCTTTTCCCTTTCTAGTGCTAGAATGATGATCTGCACCTCAACCTTTATACTCATATATTGAGGATACAACCCTGCCATCGTCTTACACTTCTAAATGACTGGGTGTAAAAACGTGTCCCCAAATACAAGCCTGACAATCTATGGTGCCAGAAGAATGTTGTGTGAGCAGGAAGTTGAGTTATGACTTGAAACATTACGTTTGAGATGCATTTGTTCCCGCAACCTTGCCTACATAATGAAGATGCTGGTACCCAATAAAATACTCCATCCACCAAGAATGAGAAAGACACTAAGAAAAAGTTTAGAAATCAAATGGCTGGTGGAAAAGAATATGGAATCAATAGGGTAGAAAAATAAAAGTGTATTCTGTACTAAAATGAAGGGAAAACGAAGACTTTTAATAATATGAAGATAAAACATCCTTGTGCTTACTGAACCTGTAGCTCTAGGAAAGTAGTTGGAAACGCCTCCTTTACGATATTTATAGAGAGTGCCAGGTAATTTATTTTTCAAATATATTTTTATTGTATTTGTGGTTTTTCCACAAAGTTTTTTTTTTCTAAGTGCATCACAAGCTGGTGAGGAAAGAGTATGATAAATATAATTTAGTGGATGAATGTAACTAATAAAGTAATTAATAGTTGTTTGATTTTTGGTACCCTGGAGATTGTGACTAGGCCTTATCTCTTATCATATCAAGAAATTATTTCTCCACTCAAGATAGTAAAAAGTTTTTAAGTATGTTTTATTAGTGCCTTTTAATTTTACAAAATACTGAGTTTCGATGCAAATCCATCCTCTTCTATCACTGCCTTTCATCTCCCCCCTCCTTCCTCTCATGCCCCATCTTGTCTAGTAACAGCCTCCCTCTGCATTTGCACCATCTGGTTTTTAGACTTTACATATTGGGGAGAACATGGAATGCTGTGTTTCCATCTGGCTGATTTTGCCTAATATCATGATCTCCAGTTTCACCCAAAAGACACAATTTTATTTTTCTTTACTACTGAATAATACTCCATTCTGTATAAATACCACAGTTTCCTTATTCATTTACCTGCACTGGTTCCATATTTTGGCGGTTGTGAATTGTCCCACAATAAACATGGGTATGCAGGTGTCCCTATAACTGACTTCAATCCCTTTGTGTGTACACCAAAAAATAACATTGCTAGTTTTTTGAGGAACCTCCATACTTTTTTCCAAAGTGGCAAATTTATATTCCCATTGGCAGTTTAGAAGAGTTCTTTTTTTCCCCCCACATTTATTGTTTTTGCTATTCTTTATGACAGTCATCCTAACTGATGTGAAATGAAATCAAAGCACAGTTTTACTTTGCATTTTCCTAATGGCAAAAGGTGTTGAACATTTTTGTATAGTTATTGGCCATTTGTACTTCTTCTTTTGAGAATTCTCTATTTGATTCATCTGCCTACTTGTTAATTGGAGTATTTGAGTTCTTGGTGTTAAGCTTCATGAGTTCTGCATACAAGTAGGTAATAATTCTCTGTTGGAAGAGTAAGTGGCAAATATTTTTATCCATTCTGTAGGCCAAGTCTACACTCTGCTATTAGTTTTCCTTGCTATGCACAAACTTTTTTTTAACAAGATTGAACTGTTTGTTTGTTTGTTTTACTGTGGCATTGTAGTATAATTTGAAATCAAGTATTATGCTGCCTGCAGCCTTGCTTTTTTGCTTAGAACTCCTTTGGTTATTCTGAATCTTTTGTGTTTCCATATGGATTTTAGGATTCTAGTTCTGTGAAGAATGTCGTTGGATTTTTGGTGGGCACTACACTGAAAATACAGATCACTTTTGGTAATATGATTATTTGCACAGTATTAATTCTGCTGAACCCTGAATATGGGTGGTCTACCTTCTACTGTCTTCTTCAATTTCTTTCTTCAGTTTTATGTAAGTCTTATGAGAAAGGTCTTTGGCCTCCTTCGATAGCTTGATCACTAGGGTTTTTCTTTTTTTAAGATATTGTGAATTGAATTGTTTTTCATATTTTTTACACAGCTAGTTTGTTATCACTATGTAGAATAATCTTTGATTTTTAATGTTGATTTTGTATCCTGAGAGAAAAGTTGTGGTGAAATATAACTAGATGAGACTAGATAGCCTAGGCATTGACAGACTAAAATGGAATGCAGTGGAAAGAAAGGAATGGGATGGAATGTAGAATGCACTTCACAGTAACATTCCCTGCTCTAGTCGACAGGCTCATGCACAAGCACACTGAGCCAGATTTTTTATATATGTCTTTCTCTCACAGTCATAATTTTTTTTATTTTTATTAGTACATGTTTGGAGTACACAATGATGTCACTGATTGTGAGAAGTTGGAACCTGTATATAACCTGTACATATTTTTTTTTCTGGCACCAGGAATTGAACTCATGACCTCACACTTGCCAGGCAGGCGCTTAGGTAACTGAGCTAAATCCCAGGCCCCTTATATAATATTTTTAATTTTTCTTTCTTAGCCACCTCCCCCCAACCTCTCTATATTCTTATTTCCTATTATGTAACTTTTATTTCACTCTTCAATGTATTTCCACTTTGGTTTATCAGATAGGAAGAATCATGCAATATTTAAACTTGTGTGACTGATTTATTTCATGCATTTCATTGTAACACAATGCATTTACCTCTTTCAGGAAAATACCTGGAAGGGAAATAGCTGGATCAAATAGCATTTCTACTTTGTTTTCTCAAGAATTTCCATACTGATTTCCATAGAGGTTGTGCTAGTTTACATTCCCACCAGTAGTGTAAAAGTATTCCATTAAGTTTCACTAGAATTTGTTTTTGTTTGATTTCACAATGATAGTCATTGTCCTTTCTGGAGGAATATGGAGCATCAGTGTAGGTTTAATTTGCATTTTTCTAATAGCCAGAGATGTTGAACATTTTTTCCTGTATTTAGTGACCATTTGTATTTCTTCTTCTGTGACGTATCTATTCATTTAAGTTGCCCATTTATTAATTTGGTCATTTATTTGAAAGAGTTGATTTTTTGAGCTCTTTATATGTTCTAGATGTTAGGACTCTTTCTGAGGTGTAACTGACAAAATGCTTTTCCCATTTTGTAGATTGTACCTTTATTCCGTTGGTTATTTCCTTTGCTAGAGAGAAGCTGTTTAATTTGATATGATCCCGTTTGTTGACTCTTGAAGTTATTTCTTATCCAATTGGAGTTCTTTTCAAAAAGTGCTTGCCTAGCCTATGCCTTCAAGAGTTTTACCCATTTTATCTGCTTTTGTCCTTTGTTCTGTGTATATAATGTGTTACAGATGTTGATTCACATATGTTGAACCATTCTTGTATTCCTGGAATGAAACCCACCTGGTTAGCACAGGTGCTCTTTTTAATGATTTGCTGAATTTTATTTGCCAGTACTTTTTTGAAGATTTTTGCATCTATGTTCATTAAAGAGATTGTTCCATAGTTTTCTATTTTAATTGGCTTTGGAAATCAAGTAATGCTAGCTTCCATGAATAAGTTTGAAAGTACCCTTCTCTTTCAATTGAATTTGAGTTTGGCATTATTATATGCTCCACAAAGGTCTTATAGAATTCAAGGGTGAATCCATCAGGTCCTGGGATTTTCTTTGTTGTTAGGTTATTACTGCCTCAATTGCATTGAATTGTTAAGATATTTTTGTCTTCTTGGTTAAGTTTTGGTAATTCATATGTGTCTAGACATTTCCAATATTGTAGAATTTGTGAAATATAATATTTCATAGTAGTTACTAATGATCTGGATTTTGGCATGTTAATTGTGATTTTAACTTTTTCTTTTCTAATTGCATTGCTGTGGATCTTTTTGTTCCTTGTTTTTGAAGGTTTGTAACTAAGAGTTCATCTACTTTGTGTGTACTTTCAACCAGTGCTTCAACTTAGTGATTCTTTGCATTGTTTTTTATTTCAGTTTCATTAATTTCCACTCTGATTTTCATCATTTCTCTTCTTACACTACATTTGGGTTTGGACTGTTTTTGTTCTAATTTTTTGAGGTTTATCATTAGGTTATTTATTTGAGCTTGTTCTGTTTTGCTAATGTGAGCATTCACATAACTAAAAACCCCTCGTAGAAATGATTTCACTGTAACCCATAAGTTCTGGTATGTTGGGCTGAGAATATCAGATAATTCTAGAAACTGTTTAATTTCTTTATCTCTTCCAGAATCCATTGGGTATTTAAGAGTGTGTTGTTTAATTTCTGTGCACTTGTATAATTTCTATGGTTTCTTTTGCCTTGGATTTTTAGTTTCCTAGCACTATAACTTGATGATATTCAAGAAATAATTTTGATCCTTTTGTATTTATTTTTTATTTTATTTTACAGAGAATAAAACCAAGCAAAATAAAACATAATAAAGCCAATCAAAACAAGACAGTGTAAGTGACACAGGATTTCAAAACAAGGAAATAGGAAATCAACAGTGGTTACCATAATGTTTCTTGTTGTCTTCAAAATAGCTGCCCACTCCTTCAGACATGGCAAAATCAAACAAAACAGAACTAGAATAGAACCAATAAAAACCAACAATGGATGCAATACAGGACTTCAAAATGAGATAATAAATCCAAAATGGCTACCATAATATATCTTGTTATCTTTGAAATAGCTGCCCATGCCATCAGATACAACAAAATCAAACAAGATAAAGCATAATAAAACTTAATCAAACAAAACAATGAGAATGATACAGGATGGATGTCGA
The DNA here is from genome assembly GCA_004365215.1 of Cuniculus paca. Classification (NCBI taxonomy): domain Eukaryota; kingdom Metazoa; phylum Chordata; class Mammalia; order Rodentia; family Cuniculidae; genus Cuniculus; species Cuniculus paca. The sequence continues at coordinate 22,018 of RJWT010005865.1, read as the reverse complement.
AACAAGATGATAAGGAATTAACAAAGGCCACCACCTTCATAAGATCCCCATAGATGCTACATTGAATATTGCTATCCTCTGAATAGATGGTCAGACTACCGACTTTAGGCCTGCAAAGTCAGTGAAACACTAAACATTACAACCATTAAGTTGTATTTTACCTCATTAGTTATCATCACAAACTGTGTTTCTCCAGATCAGCTTACAGTGGTAGTGGGGGGGAACATTGGCTCTTCTTGTCTCCCTGCCTGTGTGCCAGAGGGTCTGGCATCTGGCTCTTCTCCAGTCAGCCCACACATGGCACCAACTCAGAGAAGGTCTTAACTTCTTGTTGACTACTTGCTGTCCTCAGCAGTCTGCGAACGGCGCTAACAGGAGAAGGATGGCATTTGGCTCTCCTTTTTGTATTTACTTAAACATGCTTTATAGGCTAGTCTGTGGTCTACATTGGAGAAAATTCCAGGTACCTCTGAAAAGAATGGGTATTGTGTTATGTGAAACACAGCATAGACCTTGATTCCATTTTTTGAAGGTGTGGTTCAACTCTGATATTTCTTTGTTCCTTTTTTTTTTCTTTATTTGTCTAGTTGAGCTATTCGTGATAGTAGGGTATTGAATTCCCTCACTATAATTTTGCTGGTGTTTATGTGATCTTTCTATCCAGTAATGTTTGTTTAATGAAGTTGGGTATGTAAGTGTTCACTGCATAATATATATATTACAATTGCTATCTCTTCTTGTTAAACTGTTCCCTTAACCAATATGTTTGGTCTTCTAATGAGTTTGGTTTTGATGAGTTTTGACTTCAAGACCATTTTATCTGAAAATAGGATAGCTACTCCTACTCTTTGTTTTCAGTTTCCAGTTGCATAAAAGGTTGTTTTCCATCCTTTTATTTTCAGTGTATTAACTTTTTTTTGATTCAACGTTTCTTGAATATAGCATACAATTAGGTTTTGTTTTTTGATCCAGTCTGCCAATCTGTATCTTTGGACTGGAGAGTTGAGAACATTCACAATGACAGTTATTACTGATGTATTTTGAGTTATTCCTGTCATGTATTATTTTCCTGTTGAATTTTTTCTGCTTAACTGCTCTCCCTGTCTGATGTATTAATTTCCTTAGCTGTTTTGGTAGTTTGGGCATCACTGTCTCTTTCTAGGATATCCTTGAGAATTTTTCGGAGTGCTAGCTTGGTGTTTACAAATTTTTAAGGTGCTCTTTGTCATGGAAATACCTTATTTCTCCATCAATTTTTGAAGATAGTATTGCAATGTAAGCACTCTAAGTTGGAATTCATTTTAAGACTTGAAACACTTCACTCTAAACTCACCCAAATGTGAGATATACTGCTTCCAAAGTCTAAAAATTCCTGATAAACATTACTCCATAACACTGGAATGATATTTTTAAAGATTAAAGAAAATATAGTAATTTGAAATCTAGAATTATATCACTGTGAAAATACCAAAAATGAGCAGAGTAAAAATGTTTTCAGACAAAAACTGAGAGTATTGGGCCGGGGATCTAGCTCAGCGGCCTAAGTGCCTGCCTGGCAAGCACAAGGTTGTAAGTTCAATCCCCGGTGCCACAAAAAAAAAAAAAAACTGAGAGTATTTATCATGAATTGACCCACACTAAGAGAATACTAAAAGGAGATACTCAAGTAGAAGGAATATGAAATGTAGAAAGAAATGAAAATAGCTGAAAGAAATAATCATGAGGGTAAACCTATTAATATTAAATATTAATATATCTTAGGAAGTTTAATATATCTGTAGAACCATAATTTATTACAATAATAACATAAAAGCTGACAGTGATTGAATTTAGTTAATTAGTTGCAAATGCCTTGCATTGTGTGGAATGATGAAAATACTAATTTATGGTTGATTTTAATAAATCAAGTATGTATGTTTTCATCCCTGGGACAATCCTGAAAATAATAAAAGGCTATTTCTAACAAGTTAATAGAAGGGAAATTAATTAGGAATAAGTCACTTTACTAATCCAAAAGAAATAAAATTTTAAAAAATGAAAATGTAACTGTTGAGACACACAGAAAACAAGCATTAAGATCTATCCAAACATAATGACATCAGTATCTCACATTTAACGTAAGCAGACAAGATCTTTTAATAAAAGATACAGATTGTCGGATTTAATTTTTTTAATTCAATAGTTGATGTTACAAAATACCCAACACCTGCAACTTACAGAAGAGATATATTTTGGCTCATAGTTTCAGCAGTTCAGTTGATGGTTGACCGGCTTCAAGGCAGAAATATCACACAGAAGGGTGCGGTAAAGTGAAGCTGCTCACTTTATGGAATCTGGAGAGCACAGCAGGAAAATAGCATGAGAAAGTAAGGGACCAGAGACAAGTCATGGACCCCAAAATGACACCTCCGTGACCTACTCAGACACACCCGGAACTATCCTTTACAATGTGGCTCCTACACAGATTAAGTTGACAATTAAGCATAACAATGACATTACCATTGTCCACAGGAGTCTCTCTTTAAATATAAAGACACAGAATGAAAGAATACAAAAACAGTTTCCACGCAAACACTACCCAAAGCTCTGGTACACTATACTATAAATATTTAGTGGACAAAACAGACTTTAAGATTAATACTACCAGACATAAGAAAGTGTGTTTCATAATATAAAAGCAGCAGTTTAACAATAAGCAATTTTATATTTGTTTGAAAATTGATCCTGTAAAGATATAAGAAAGAACACATGGACTAAAAGGAAAAAGAGGGGCCACTAAAACAGGGAAACAAATACAAATCCATAACTTTAATACTGCTAGAGACAGATTTACTAGAAAAAGCTGTTACCTGCTAAATAATCATATTCACTAACAGTAAGACTACATCAGCAATTTGAATTTCCTCTAACAAAAGTCAAGTGTTACTTCAAGTATTGTATCAGAAGTACCCAGTCAAGATCTACTAAAGCCAAGTTTTAATTACAATTTCTCTTGGATAACATTTCAGTTGGTAAAGAAGTATGTTTCTGCCTACTTCCATACTAATCTTTTGTTGGCTATGGCCCATGCAGAAATTATTTCAATTTTGACAATGTTCATCCCTAAATTCTTCACAATTGTTGACCATCACCAAGATGAATTGCTTTAAAACACTTAACTAAAAATGTGTTTGTGCATCAAAACAATGTATAGCACCACACAGAAAAAAAAAGTTGTTCATCTTTTTCACAAAATAAACATGTTACTAAAGAAGGCAACAATTCAAGATACATGCAGTGTTAAGTTAGAAGATTTTCTAGGACAGAAAAAGATCAGCAACAGGATGTGCAAAACATAGCCAATTGACAATTGTATATATCTTACAGTTTTCAGTTTACCGTCATTGACAAAGCCACAAGACAAAGGAAACTTAGCAGTTTAAGATCAATTCCAACTCAATTACCCTGTCTTTAAACTCCAAAAGGTTTTAAATATAAACGTTTTACTCCTTACTTACTAGAGATACATCATACCAGAATATTTTAAAAATTAAATGAAAAAATTCTCACTGAGAAACTAACATTTACTAGTAATATGCAAAGGGTGATCAAATTATATCATGAATATTTAAATTGAAAAAAATTATTACACTAAAAGACATTGCTGTTAATCCCCTTCATAATATACTTCCTCATTTTGAAGAGATCGTTTCTTCATTCTTGACACTTTCTGCAGCAGTTCTGAAAGTGCTCTTTCATGAGTATCGTTAGGAGGAGTGATGGAACATAGGGTGAATGCTGCTGCCAAGCACCATCTACAGGGAGAAAGGTTCATGACGACATTATGGTGTGTCCTCCTCCACCTATTCATTCGCCAGATCCAGCACCAGGAAACTTCTGCTCTTCCCCATGTCAAAATGCCCATGAAAGGTAAGTGCGTTTAATTGATTTAGGACATTAAGGTACCCGTGACTGCACAACTAAAGACACTCATGAAAGAGAACTTCCAGAACTGTTTCAGAAAGCGCCAACAATGATGGGATATGTGCCTTTAAACCAAAGGGGAATAGTCTGAGGGGGGTAAATGGCAATGTCTCTTTTTCTGTGATAATTTCTTAAACATTCACCATAGTTTTCAATCACACTTCAGATCAAAAATTTCATTTAATGACTGGAAAAATTCTCCAAAGTAGAATTATTACTATCTTATTTTGAAAAGACAGTAAAGTTAAATGCTGTCATAAAAAGCACAGCTAATGAGATTTCAGTTTGGGTTTTGTAATTCAAATGCCATATGGAATCACTGATATGCCCTGAAACCAAGAGTCCCATATTTACAAAAGACACAATTTTTATATAGCAAGTCAAAGTATACCACAAGTACAATCTTAAATATTTCTAGAAAAATACTTCCAGGTAGCACAATCTGATGTTTTCTACTCTACTTTCTCCATTCTTTAAGTTTTGTTTGCTGCTCCTTAAATTTATTTAATAGATTACCAATGGGCTACCTCTAAACTTCAACAAGTGTTATTATTCTAAAGTATGTTAAGTAGCTAAGAGACTGGGAATCAATTGAATTGGAAAAGAAAAAGTTCAACTGGAAAAAATCCAAGCTCTGAATTATGACAAATTTAAAATTAATTCCTGTTTTAGCTATTTTTGTGAACTTGAGCATTTTACAGGACTCCTCTAAGAGTCATTATTTAAGCAGTATGATTCATTATGTGAGCTATTCTAAGCTATTAATTATTCTAAGCTATGATTCATTATCTAAGTAGCAATAATGACATACGTTGCAAAGTACTGTGAGGATTAAGTGGGCTAAATCTACATGCTATGATCTGCATACAGCCTAGGATGTGATAGGCCTTAACAGATGATAGCAACTGGAGAAGTATGACAATCAGCAAAGGGAAATTTTCTTTCAACAGAATAGATTTCAGTCATATAGTTACATCTTTAAGTAACTGGATTCATTTTAAGAATCGAGTTGTCTAATTTTTCACAGCCTTTAGTCATAAATTAAAAATAAATTATATAATTGTTCCCTAACTACCATCTTTACTAGGCTAATGTATATCATATCCATTCATTCTAATATATATTTCCATTATATATTGCCATTTTATTATCTCTTAAGTAGTCCAGCTATTCATTAGCTATGGGGAATTTTGTTAAGTAACTCCCATATCCTTAATATATTAAGTGGCTCAAATGAAGATGTATAAGAGTTTTAAATAAAATTCACAACTGGAAAAGAAATATCAAATTAAGATTAAGAAAGTTTGTTTCCTAATTCTTCACCTTTCACAATTAAATCTTTTCTGTTATTTCCAAAATTGAAACAAAGCATTTAATTCAACTGCTTCCTTTTTCCATTCTTCAGAAATCCTTTACAAATAATTTTCTGCCCAGATAAACCAACACTTTCTACATCTATGACTGTTCTAATCCATATATCTAGATGAGAACTTCAGATTCTACACCACTTTACTGCAGTGGTTCTCAAAATTTTGCTTTGCTTTGCTTTGGAAAGTTCGAAGAGATTTTTTTTCTTTGTCTTCCTGCTCCATAGCCTCTGACAAATTATTCTGGAATAAGGTCTGAGAATTGAGATTTTTTTAAGCTCACCAGTCAGAGCACTGTCCTGCAGCACTCTACATCACCCCGAGGCCTGCTCGAGGGCAATACATCACAGTTCCTTGGGTGATTAGGCCAAAATGGCCACTACAAGTGCACTTTCTTTCCTAGTAAAGGTTATTGACACATAAGTTTATCTCATCTCAATCTTTCTCTTCATGCAATAAGAATCCTTGAAGAAGTACTAACCAAGAAGGTTTTCCTGTGAAAATATGATTTCTTTTTGAATTTTCAAATTGTGTCTACCTAAATAGCATTTGGCAAGAGTAAGAGAAACAATAGTTTCATTGTTACAAAGAAGAATCTTGTACCATGTAAGTACTCAGAAATAAAAAAAGTAAGTATTATGACTTTGGAATTCTAACTTTTATTCATATTCTCAAGCATTTCATTCTCATTGCTTTTAATAGAAATAGTCATGCAACCGAAAAATCTCAGATATATGGTAAGAAAAATGCACAATCAGTGGTAAACCTTGCCAAAATTGTTAAATTTCTGTTAAAAAATCTGCCAACTTTCATATTGATTAAATAATTTACATCCAATTTCAGAATTAGGTGGCTTTGGGGGCTGGGGATATGGCTCAGTGCACAGCACCGGCCTGGCAAGCACAAAGCCCTGAGTTTGATTCCCGGTACAAAAAGAAAACCAAAATCAACAACAACAACAAAAAGACTTAGATGGCTTTTCTGCTTATATATTTTGATAATCTCTTTCAATGTTTGTACAAATGATAAACACAACATTGATCCCAATCTATCAACATGATGTAGTTGAACTTTGTCTTCAAAGAATACAATTGCCATGCACTTGTGATAATTGCTAAAAGTTATTACCACATCAAAGACAAACCCTCTTTTCCTTAATACCCACAGTGAGTGACACTAATTGGCTTTTGAGAACCGCTTGGAATAAGATTTATCAGGGTGATGATAAATTGGTATTAAAGGAGACACACATTGCATGATTATTTTCCCTTCAGATAATTGTACACATTCTGGAGTTCCCTTCACACCTCCTCAAAGGAAGAACATTATGCTCCATGCCTTTTACAAGGAAAGAACTTTAAAATTTAAATCAAGCAAGGGAAATCATCTGCTCATCATCGACTCATGTAATTCATTCACTCAAAATATTTATTGACCTTCTGCTATACACCGGACACTGTTCTAGAATTGGGTAAACACCAGTAAATAAAGCAGCCAAAAAATTAATAACCAAGTGAAGCTTGGGAAAAAGAAGTGATAAACAGAGTATGCGAGTATGCAGAATTGTAGTGAATGCTTATGGAAGTGGAAAAACAGGGTTGCACTTTTTTAGATAGGGAAAACAGATACACAATGACATTAGATTAAAGAGCTAAAGAAAGCAACGAAGCTTCCATGCAGGCAGAAGAAACAGAAAGTACCCAAGGCTGAAGGGAAGGGTATACTTGCCCATATGAGGAACAAGAAGAGCGATGTGGCTTGTACACAGTGAGAGAGAAATAAAGAGCAGGTGATGCTATGAGAGGGATGGAGGAGGGTTACATTTCCTACTCTCAGGGTTTTAGCACAGCCCTGGTTTTTTTCTTATATGCAAACTTTAGTGCTAGAAGTCAGCCTTAAAATGATACCATCTCTCACTTTCATCAACCACAATAGTGTGCAAGTAACACAAAACCTCTAAAATATTTGAATGATATTATAAACATTTGCTTTATGCTACTTATCAATGGAGGTATAAGGGGGGAAACAAAGAATTGGTCAGATTTCAAAGCATTTACAGTGTCTCTGAGGACACAGGATACACTGGCAATAACAGCCAGAGCAGTACTTGAAAAGACCCTGGCTAATTCAGCCAGTGCACCTTGAAAGAAGCTACAAAAGTGAATGCGGCTGTGTTCAAATAAAATTTTACTAAATCAGGCAAGCAACATTTGGCCCACAACCTGGTTTGTCAAGATACAGAGACACATTGCAAAGCAATGTGACATATAGAAGTCAAACCCTACACTTAAAAATTAATCACAAAATCAACTCAACTTTATTAAGGAGTTCTCAAAAATAATATTTAGATTTCATTAAGTATTTGCATGTGTTAATACTATGCTGAATCGCTCGGGTCACTCTCATTGTTTCCTCTAAAGAGCTCTGAGCTCAACATTGTTACTTTCTCTGGTTTAGAGATGAGGAAACAAGCATGTAGATTAAAGAACTTATCCAAATTGATACATTTTGCAAATCAAGAGACCAGATTTTTGACTTGTGCTATGCATATACATTCTGCCTTTTATTACATTGAATGAGCTAAAATCACCATATTCTGAGACCAGTCTCTCCACTGTCTGCTATACCCCACTCTTCTCCACACAAGAAATTTGCTCTTGCAACTGTCTACTCTAAATATCCTACATCTGCAATCCCCCCTCCCCATCGGTCAGCGCACACAATTCTCCACAGGTCTTTTGTCTTCTGCCAACTGCTAGAGACCATTTTGAAAGAGCTGCATCTGCCCTTCCTTACTACTCCAGTTCTCTTATAAACCAAGCATACGTCACTCACCTCATTTGAATTCAACCACTTCTCAAATTACACTCTAAATACCCATTTCTCAATCATTGTCATAGTGATGTCCAATGGGGTGTGACCTGGTCGTTGCCTCCTCCTTGAAACAAGTTCTTTGCTTTTCTTCTAACCCACTCTCTTCATTTTGCTCCTACTTCCTAGGCCACTCCTCCTTGGCTCTTTTTCCAAATGCACCTCCTCTTCCTAACTTGTGAACGTTGGTAGTATCCCAAGACATGCTCCCCAAACCTGTCTCTTCTCCATCTATAGCCACCAATGTGGCTTAAAATAATTCCCGACCCTTTCTATTCCTCCCCAGATTCTCTCCTTCAGCCAATCATGCCTTCAAACCATACCTTTAATCTGACCATTTCTGAGCACCCTCCTGCTACTGCTCTAGCCCAGGCCATCATTGTTTCTCACCTATTCTGCAGCCATAGCTGCTTTTCCTGTTTTCACCCTTCCCTCCTACAGTCTACACTCCACAAAACAACCAGAAAGATCTTTATAAGAAGTAGAAATTAGCATATCACTCCTTGCTTCCAACACTTCAGTGTCTTCCACAACACGTAGGATGTGAGATCCAAAGGCCTTGCCCCAGCCTACGAGGCACTGAATGGAGCCCCCATGACCCTGAACTCTCAGACTTCATCTCTGACCAATTCCCCCAGTTTTGTGCCCAATAAATGCCTCATTGTTCCTTGAACTGCTCATCTCAGTCTTAATGTAGGTTCATTAATCTGTTCCCTCCTTCTACTGCACCCTTCTTCAAGATCCTTGTTTCCACCTGAGCTTCAAAAAGTCTTTTCTCAAACACTCCCTCCCTAAAGAATGTTTGTCTTGATCACTTTTAAACTATCTGCTGTCTATTCTTTATACCACTTACCTTTTTCATAACATTTATCATTGTTGATCTCATACATCAGCTTTTTTTATATATCATATATTATCTTTTATTTGTTTCTTACTGACTTCTCCTCATGAGTATAAAATCTCCGTGAAGACGAAGACCTTGTTTAATTAACTGACAGATGTATATATTCCAGTGTTCATAGTAAATGCTGAACAAATGTTTAGAAGGAGGGAGGGGAAGAAGGCAGGAGGAGGAGTGCAGGCTTTGTGAACCTCTGAACTTGAGTTCATAGCCACTACGAAATACCCTCTTCTCAAGACATGTAACTTGTGATGACTTATTTTACAAGGGCAAAGATAATGCTCATGATACAAGAATATTTCTGTTTTGGATTGCTACTATCAGTTCCAGCCATAACCTGTGTTAACCCACTAATTCAGCATTAAAACTACACTAAGCAGGAACAAAGCACTTGAAAAAATAAGACTCAACTGCTGTTTGTATATATAAAAATTAGTAAATATACAAATAACATTTCTCCTCCTTTCCTCCTCCTCCTTATCCTCCCCTTTCTCCTCCTCCTCCATCTCCCCCTCTCCTCCAGTGGCATCCTAGTCTTTGCTGTTGCTTTTGGATGTTTGTCTCCCATTCCATCAGCTTCCAGCACAAACTCCAGCCTTCAATGCCACCATCGCCTTCTGACCTGGACCTGCACTGGACTCCAGGGAGCTCCCAGCTTTCAGTCTTTGGATGCTGTAGCCCTCCAGCATGCAGAAGCTTGCACACCCTTGATTCTACAGGTGGCCATTGTAAGATTACCTAGTGAATCTTCTCTATTTATATATTTTATATTAAATCTATCCTTCCAGTGAACCTTAACTAATACAGATTTTGGAACTGAGCATAGGGTGACTCTAGAGAAACAGGAAGTATAAGGATAAATTTCTCCAACTCAGAGTTGGTTCTCTAATTTGATGATACCTAAAGTTGCCACGGTCTGTCCTGCTGGTAATGTGAAGAGTACTAACAATCCATGGTGTGAACTGAAATCTGCAATGTAGATCCACTTAACCATCCTAATCCAACACTTGTGAGATGCAAGAAACTTAGTGACTCTATATACAATGTTTCTGATCTTTTTTGGAAAAATGGGAAATATGATCCTGCTGGTTGGTTGTACTTCGCATCTCTGGACAAACTAGCAAAGAAAAATCAAGAGTTTCAGACATGCATGAATAATCCAAAATCTTTTAGTTGTGAAGACAAAACAGTAAAGGAAAATAAAGATCTCAAAGATTCAAATCCCAGCCCCAGACATGTACAAAGAATCTAAAAGTTTCTCGGTATATCTTGAAGGAGATTCTTTTCTCTTTTAGTCATAGTGCTGAAGTAGCTCATTGGCTCCTTGATTTGATTGGTTGGATAACATGTAATTTAATTGCACCTTCTATGCCTGCTCAGCTTTATCACATATCTACCTTGTCCATTTAATGATGACCTGTTGCTATGCACATCCAACTTTACACCTTGGTGGGTCAGAGAGCACCCTGTTCATGATAAGATGCTTAGATAATGTGGTAACCTTGTGTCCCATGGTCGTGTTCAATTTCCACTAAGATCCAGTAGCAGGCCAAGAGTTGTTTTCCAAAAGGAGAGTAGTTGTCTGAAGACAATGGCAGAGCTTTGCTCCAGGGCTGGGTACCTGTTAGGACCAGTCTTCTATTGTCTCCCTGTCTGCATCTATTTCAGAATTGTCATGAGCTAGCTATGCCATTAACATAGACCAGACACATTTGTGTTAGAATTTACTGAAGAACAATAAACTCAAAAGCTATGTCAATGTCATCAGCTTTCCCTTACTGAGTTCTCTGAATTTCACTTGGTATCAGGAGCTAGGCAATCACCGGTTCTTTTCTTCCGATTCTAACTATTAATATCTATATCACTCAAACCCATGTCACACTCCATGCAACGATACGCAGGTAACATAACATCCAAGACAGGATCTGAAAACACAGAACTGAAAGTAATGACAAAGATGTGAAAAGTCTCCGAGGTGATCAGATGAGAGTACAGTTCAGGCAAAGCTTATTCCAGGCACAGTCTTGTTGAGAGCTTAGAGCAGCTTCAAAGCCCAAGTCTGGACAGTCAGCAATTTGAGTAGGCCACGCTGAACAGTAAGATCAAGTCAAACTGTAGCCAGGGGACAGAGAACTGAAGTTTGTCACCTGTCACCATTGTGATGTACTTACCAGGTGGTCCAAGGAGATAACAACTCAATGTGTGTGTTTTTGGCCTAACACAGTGTTCAGTCCCCACTTTTTATATCATTCAGGTGAGGGAGTTCCCTCTTTTGCTGGTGTGGTGTGTAGAATAAGCTCACAGACCTAGTATTATCTAATATGGCTTTGATTCATCATGTGTCCATGTATCCTTGATTTAATCTGATACACTTTCAGGCGGTAAGTTTTGAGTAACATGATTAATTTAGCAGTGTTTGAACTTTACTATTGTGATGTGTAATTAGGGGTTGTTCTTTCTAATAAGTTTGATGAAGTCAATCTGCTTAGGCCTTTGCACTCAAAATGAAGAACCTTGCTGCTTTATAAAATGGAGTCACTCAGGGTAAGGGAAAAGCCTCAAAGCCATTCTATGCAACGTGGAACTCACACAGGACACCATCTGTTCTACACATGGATGTCACCTGTTCTTTTCTGAAGTTTGCAATGTGTTCTTTTATTTGTCACAAGATCAGTCCCTGAATTGGAGCCTTTAAAGCCAACTGTTTACCTGTTTTATATTTCTTTTGGTCAATAGTACCTTTCAAATGCTATGCTCTACATGCTGTCCTGACCTACTTCTTAGAAAGTGCAGCTGGCTTCATTCCCAAGTACTCCGTCTCAGTGAGTACAAATCCTAAGTCCTACCCCTCTGGACCCACCCTAAGAAGCCATCTAAGTGAACCAGGCCCACACAGGTTTTGCTGTATGTTGGGACACCCAATCTACCAAGTGAATTATGTTCTCTGACACTGAAAATTCATTTTACTGAGGGAGCCCATAAAATGTATTTATGCTGTTATCATTTAGAACAATGGTGGTGAACCTATGGCATGCATGCTGCAGCAGGCTGTTTGAATCATTGAAAGCTCTAAAAGGTTCACCATCACTGGTGTAGAAGGTTCACCCTTTTAAACACTTTGTCTAGTTATATGCTCCTTAATGACATAAACCCTTTTGCAATATTCTCCAACCCTGACTATTTATCCTACGTAGCCTGTCAGATTTTACATCTAGTAATCCCAAAAGAGTTTCTTTGAAGATCTTCTCACTCTCAAAGTTCTTGACCCAAGCCCATCTGGAGTGACATGTAGCATTTTTGGTTTCTGTCATGTGGTGGTTTGCTTTATCAGATATAAATAGGGCGGCTTAGTTTCTCCAGCAAGCTTTATAAAATATGGAAGCTTCCTTTGGTCAACCTGAAAACAAAAATTTTCCTCTCTGGTATGATATATTTTCATGTTTCCCTACACTGAGCTCCCTACTCACACCTCTAGCCAGCCACAAGTGTTTTCTGCACACCTGGAACAGAGCCGTAAATTAATTTCTACAACGGTGGGTTTGAAGTTCTTCAATGGGATCTAAAATAAACATGAATTTCCCCACTAGATAAAAAACATGGTTTTCACAACTAACGCCGCTTACACTGATTGTAAACTTGCTTTCTTATTACCATAATTCTGAAATACCTGCATCTGACAGTTTCACAAAGAGTAACGCTTAATCTGTTTTGGAAATTTACTATATGTGAGACACTAAATATCTAATATTCATTATCCCATTTAATCATTAAAAAAAATATCAGATGTGCCCTGTAATAATACACATACATTTCTAGCATGGAAATGAGATCTCAGAAAAGTTGGATAACTCGCTCACAAGAGGGAGGACAGAGAACTGACTAAAAACCCCAACAGTATACTAGTTACTACAGACAAACACCAACCTTTTTCAAAACATACTCCCCTTTTGATTTTCAGTGAATATTTAAAATTTAAAAACCTAAATATTAAGTGATAAACTAGATCATTGTAAAGTTTCTTTAGTTAAAACCCAGGTCAGCATTCTTTAGTTTCTGTTTGTGTGGTAAGCCTGCAAAGGGGTAAACAGTGCATATTTTTGGCCTTGTGGATAGTTCTGTTGTTACTTGTTTTAACTGTTCCTACAAGACTTCAGAAGCAAACGCTAACTTTCATTTTTGTACTGGACACAAGAGTAGGCTATAGGACAGATCAAGTCCACATGCCATGGTTTGCCAAAACTTGTTCCAGTAGTAAATTTGTTACTTTTTTCACCAAACTTAAATTACGTGAACATTTCGTTTTTAAGTTTTTCATAGACATCATAATGTCTTTATCTTGAGTACAAATCTCTTTTTAAGACATATTTAGTGTCTGTATTTCTATGACTATGGAGAAATTCCATCAAAATCATTGCAAACTGACTTTGCCCACAACTTTTCACTTCCTTTTTGATTGTACTCAGCTAGTAAGAGAAAAGATTGCTCAAGACTTTTGCATTACTCTTTTTCTTACACCTGCCACGAAGTAAAACTTTTAGATTTCCAGTATTTGAATGGACCATGTCTAGTGACTAAGTAGATGTAACATTGTGTTGTGTTGCGTTGTGTTGTGTTATGTTTGGAAAGTCATTGAAGAGTCTCCTTCACTTTATTTTCCCTCCTTTTGTGATCTTGCATAATCTATTTCTTACATCAGGTAGGATTTAAACACTTTTTCTCAGCAAATTTTTAGACTAAAGTTCTAATTTTTTTAACTTTTTATTATAGAAAAATGGAATTTACAAATAATTCGTATTATAGTCCATCACATATCTTTAAAGTTTATTATCCCTTTCTGAAAAATTAATGTTCAAAGAGAAGGCCTGTTTTGAGCAAGCTTTTTAGATGCCTATTCTATATTTTTTAAAATATTTTCTTTATGAACATCAACTGACCTTTCTCATATGCTCAGAAAGTAAGACTCTCTCCTTTACAAAAATCCACAAAATTTAAGAATATGCTGGAAAGATAATTCTCTCAATTACTGTGAGACTTATAAAACCTACATTGCAGTAACATGATTGTGAGTAACAGTGTTGTTTATCTACTTCTAAACCCAACCTGAGGGATTCTTTCCTGGGCAAGCTGAGCATGGACAGCTGTGAAAGTCCTCAGTCCTACTGCACAGTACACACATGTGTTTATTCCCCACACTTTAAACTGAAGACCTTGTTATCCTGTGTTTTTGCCTCTCGGTCCAGGACAAAATCCCATCTCTAATGCAGCCCTGAAGCTTTGGAGGCGGACATATCAGTTACAAAATGTGATTGCACACAATGAGGAACCCCAGTGGACAAAAAGCTCTCTGCTAATCCTTTATGAGTGTAGATGAATGTAGGCTTTGCTGAGCCCAAGCTAGGAGGAAACAATGAAGGTCAAATCTTGAAATAGAAAAGCAAAGGTATCCAAGATAAAAAGGAAAAAATCAGCAGCTTCAATTTTAGAAAATTGAAGCCAAAGGTATGCAGTTGATCGAAAAGATGCAACTGTAGTCTTAACAGTTTGATGAGTTTACTTTAATGGGAGATATGGAGAATAATTTTACTGGAAAGAACAAATTATTTACCAGAAAAGCTGGCTAGTTGGCTCACTGATCTGTTCCTCCCAGTCCCAGCATGGCTGATTCTTGGGAGATGCTATCTGACTTTTCTTTTCATGGGCATCACATGGTCTGCACTGCTTACCAGGGCCCAGGAAGACAAAGAAAAGTCAGCATCTCCCATGAGCCTACCAGCGCACAGATTGACAATCACCAAGCCCCTACCCAGTAAGCCACCAGCTTGTTTGGAGGTCAGCCTGGGTTGATGGCAACTGAGATACAGAAAGCAACTGAAGTCTTGTATTGTTTGGTTGAATTTGCAGGCCTGAGACCAACAGTCTGGGTATCTATAGGGACGATAATGGTATGCAGTGTGGCAAATATGGGGGAATTTTTTTCTGTCTTGTTTTTGAAGTCTAGTATTGCTCTCACTGTATTGTTTTGTTCTTATTAATTCTTTTGCTTTACTCAATATTCTGTTTTGATTGGCTTTAAAATGTTTTGTTTTAGTTTGATTTTGCTATATCTGATGGAATGGGCAACTACTGTGAAGATAAGTTTTCCTATTATTCTGCTTTAATGTTCTGTGCCAATTTCACTGCTCTGTTTTGATTGGATTTATTCTGTTTTGCTTTGTTGGGTTTTATTATCCTTAAAATAAAATATTTTTAAAAAATTTTTAAAGAACAAATTATTTATCTGGTTTTGCCCTAATAAACATACTTAGAGAAATCATTACTAAAATTTTTATGTCACCAATATGTAGTATAGTCCAATAACTTTGTTTTGTTTTTTTCTTTATTTTAAAGAGAATACAACAATACAAAACCAAACAAAGCAAATCAGAACAGAACAATGAAAGAAACACATGACCTCACAACAAGACAACAGGACATCAACAGTGGCTACCATAAGGTCTTTTGTTTTCTTCATAAGAGCTGTCCATACCTTCACACACAATACAATTCCACAAAACAAAATGGTATCAAACCAATCAAAACACTAGAATGAGAGCATTATGGGACTTCAAAACAAGGCACTAGGAAATCAACAATGGCTTCCATAGTGACTCTTGTTCTCTTCAAAATAGCTGTCCATACCCTCATATACAGTGAAATCAAATTATAAGAAAATGGACTAAAACCAATCGAAACAAAAGAATGAAAGCATTACAGGACTTCAAAACCAGGTAACAGGAAATGGACAATGGTTACTATAATGTCTCTTTTTCTTCAAAATAGCTGTTCATACCATCACATATAATAAAATCAAACAAAACAAAACAGAGTAAAACCAATTAAACAGAAGAGTGAAAACATTATAGGACTACAAAATGAGATAATAGAAAACCAGTCATAATTACCATAATACATCCCATTACATTCAAACTAGCTGCCCATACCAAATCTTACAGAGTAAAATCTAATAAAACAAGACAGAACAGAACCAAGCCTACCAAAATTGTGAAAACATTACAAGAGTTCAAGACAAGGCAATAAGAAATTAACATTGGTTACCATCTCTCCTCCTAGCTGTTTCCTCCTCTATCACTTTTATAATATCTATTGTATTTTTGGATCCCCTTACCTCTTGTTTTTTATACTAGTGTTCACCCGTATGAGTTCAAACTGTTTCACCCATGAACACGATCTCCAGTTGCCGCCAAAGAACCTCAAGATTATCCTACTTTGTAGCTGGGTAGCTTTCCATTGTATGAAAATGTCATGTCTTTCTTATCTGTTCTGTGGTTTTTGGGCTAATTATCCTTGTTTTTTTCTGGTCTTCTGTCACATGGAGCAATTGTTTTGTCTCTTGATTTTCAGGCTATGAATTTCCTTTCGAGTTAAATGCATTTCTTATATACAGTATATTAATGGATCTTGTTTCTTGATCCACTCTCCCTGCATTTCTTTGAGGCCGTCTACCGTACAGGTTACAACCAGCAAACATTGGTTTGTCTCTGCCATGCTATCCTCCTGTTGTTGGCCCTCTGCTTTTCTTCTTCATTCAATTGCCTGTCTTGTTTGGTGATCCTCCTCTGCTGCTGTTCCTGGAACCATGGTCATCTTTATCTCTCTCTAGAGTATCCTTCGGCACTCTCTGTAGGGTTCATTTGGTAGTCATGAATTCCTTCAGTTGTTCTTTATCATGGAAGTATCTTATTTTTCTTCAATTTTGAAAGATTTCCAGGGTACATCAATCTGGGTTGGAAGTTGTTTTCTTCCAGGATTTGAAACACTTCATTCCAAACTCTTCTTGACTTAATGGATTATTTTGAGAAGTCTGTTGTGATTCTGATGGATTTTCCTTTATAGGTGATCTGTTTCTTTTCTCTAACAGGTTTTAGTATTCTGTTCTTGTGCTGAATTTCTGGGATCTTGATTATTGTATGTCTGAGTGTAGATTTACTTTGTTTATGGCTAGTTGGGATTCTATATGCCTCACTTACCTGGAAGCCAGATCCTTTTCCCATGTTTGGGAAGTTTTCTGCTATTATTTCTGTAAATAGCATTTTTATTTCATTTGTGTTGACCCCTGCTTCTTCATTAATGCCTATCACTCTTAAATTATTTCTCTTCACATCATCCTGCAGCCATTGAATTGTTATTTCCTGGTTCCTTGTTATTTTTTAAAAATCTTTCCTTTTGTGATCATTAGCTGCAAGCCTGTCTTCCAGGTCTGAAAGTCTATCTTCAGTGTCTTTCAAGCAGTTTTGCCAGCTTTCGGTCGACTTTTTAATTTCCTGGATATCTTTTTGAATCTGTTTTATGCATTGTAACTCCTTTCTCTATTGTTTATTCAAGGTCTCCAACATTTTCTTGTGCTCTTCTTTTTTATCTAAGTCTTCTTTAGATATACTTAGGAATTCTTTCATTATGTTTTTCATTACTTCTTTCACCTGAGATATTATTTCTGATCTGATTACTTTTATAGTCTCATGAAGTTGTTTCTTTGTTTCTGTTGTTATCCTCTCAGAGATTCAGGTGTGTGACTTCCATTTTCTTCCATGACTGTAGCTCCCAGATTTGTTCTGTGTGGGCTGGAGGTCTGAGATTGCCTTTTGCTCCTTCCTTTTCTCATTCTCCTGGGTTCCGCCCAACAAGCTTGTTGTAGGGTCCCAGACACTTCCCAGAATGGCTGCCCCACAGTGGTGTAGGGGAATGGGACAGGCACCTGGGTTCCTCTGACCTCAGGTTTACAGGGAGGTAGCAGGGTGTGAGGTGGGCTTCTCTAGACCTGCGCAGGTACACGGGGTCTTCCCTGATGGCCAGGGGAGCATGGTGGTGGGGCTGTTTCTCTCAGCCTGGTGTCTATCCTGGGACTCCTTTGATGGTGGCAGACACACAAGGGTGTGTTTGTCTGATTCTCCCGGTGGGTGATGGCTGCCCAAAGGAAGCAAGGGCCTCCAATGGCGTCCTGCGGGTGCACAGGGCTTACCCAGCTGCGTGTCCCTGCTCCTGCTGGCTGCCAGGAAGCAAGTCTCCTACTGTCAGCAGCTGGTGGGCAGTGGTGGATCTGCTGACCCTCTCTGCATGCTGCCTGTCCACAGGGAGCTCCTTCCCATGGCGGGGACCCGTGGGCAGAGGAAGATGATCTGGCTGTCTCCCAATAACTTTGTTTAACAAAGTGAACATTGTGACAAATTTCCAGAATGCTCTACTTACTTGTGGTAATTTTTCTAAATCATTTATAATTATGAAGTACAAGAAAGTGTTTTGAAAATAAAAATGACTTAATTTAAGACATTAGAGCTGATTAAGTATAAATAAAACGGAACATACTAGGAAATCACAAACTAAAAAGGATTATGTCATTCTTTTCTCTTTTTTCTTGCCTGTATAGACATGAATTAAAGCATATGGCTCCTATCAGGGCTGCCTAAAGCTGAGACACTGCTTTCTCTCACTTTTCCAGGCCAACGTCCTATTGGTACCCCTGTCAAACTCTCCTTCTCTAGAGAAGATTACTTCTATAGATCTGGAAGTTAGTGATGCAGACTCTCTCATTCTGCAAAGCCATTCTTAAAACCTTTCTGGAAGTCAACTCACAACTTCAGTAATAGCATCACGTTCATTCCAAACTCAAAAAAAAAAAAACCTCAATGATATTGGTAGAGAAAAAGCTGTTTTTATAAAAAGATTGAAATAATTGATGTTCTCTATGTTCTAATTATGTTTTACAGAGAATGTGGGAAAAAAAATAACCTGAGAAATCCATGACACTGGGAGTCAAGATGGAAAGCAGGCTGGCAAAAGCCTTTCACTACAAACTCTACTTTACCGGACTTTCCAAAGAAGTCATCAAGCACTGGGTTCCTCTGAATTAGATAAGAAATTTCTTTTTACTTTTGCTTTTTCTAACAATGAAGCATTTTAGTGTAAAGGTGAGAATGTAGTGAGGAGCATAAAAACAGCTACAATGCCTAACTTTAGATTTTCAACTAACTTATGTAGTTCTTATGAATGAAAAATTAGATGACTCACAGGGTTTGTCACAGTGTGTTTACTGTAGAAGCCCTCAGCTCTGAAGTTAATAGTCAAGGACCAAATTCAAAGAATATAACTTCTGAACCTGCTGTCAGAGACCATGTGTCCAATAGAAGAAACTGACAGGCTAGAAGTGGAGTCCCACCTTTTAAAATATATGCCAGGTTACAATCCTTACCAAGTGGAAATTCCAAACTGAAACACTGTATGAAAACAGTTCTTAAATGTTTTCCTAAAAATAAATACTTAATAAGACAATGGGTCTAGTCATTCAAGATGCATACCATGAAGAAAGAAAACATGAAAATATTTAGAGTAAAGAAGAGAGAAAAGATGTAGTCCGAAGGGTACCATGCTGGTGGAAAGGATGCGAATGCGCCCCTGGCTGGAGGAACAGATAAATTCAAATACAATACAAGGGTTAGAAGATTTTCTAGATCCCCTGGATGCACGTGGCTCCGCATGGGTGGGATGTGGAGAAAGACTCACCACTCTTTAGAAACTGGGCCATCCATACAGGGAAGCATCAACCAACAATAGATAAACCTGATCCAAAAACATGGAAGGCAAATTTTCGATGTGCCATGAATTCTTTGCCTGATATTGAAGAAGTTAAAGATAAAAGTATAAAGAAAGGAAACAATGCCTTCAGAGTATACCGAATGTTGCCCTTATCTGAGCGACCATCTAAGAAAGGAAAGAAACCAAAGACAGAAAAAGAAGACAGAGTTAAACACATCAAGCAAGAACCAATTGAGTCATCTTTGGGGCTTAGTAATGGAGTAAGTGATCTTTCTCCTGAGTGTGCGGTCCTGGCTTCAGCTATAAAAAATGAAGTGGATAGTACAGTGAACATCACAGTTGTAGGACAGTCTCACCTAGACAGCAGCATTGAGGATCAAGAGATTGTCACTAATCCACCAGACATTTGCCAAGTTGTGGAGGTGACCACTGAGAGCGATGAGCAGCCAGTCAGCATGAGTGAGCTCTACCCACTGCAGATTTCCCCTGTGTCTTCCTATGCAGGGGAGACCACACTGGTGAAAGAGGAACATCCAAGGCAAACAGTACCTCAGCAACATGGGGACACGGAGCACCTATCTGCTGCCCGGTGTCACGTCCTTCGTCACTTCCAACAAGCCCAATCTCCAGGTCACCATCAAGGAGGAGAGCTGTACAATGCCCTACAGCAGCTCCTGGCCCACACTTGCAGACCTTTCTCTCCCTTCCTCTGTGACCCCCACACCCAGCAGCAGTCAGCCAGACAGGGAGACCCGGGCCAGCATCATCATGAAGATGTCAGGTATCACCCAGCCCCGAGTCAAGAGCTAAGTCTTTAACCCTCTCTAGTGGTTGTTGGGATTTCTTGGCTTTGTGTTATTGTTTGCATTTTGTTTTCTCTCTTCACTTATTTTAGACAAATTTAAGGGGAAAAGCCTTGACAATAGAACATTGATTGCTGTGTCCAACTCCAGTACTGGAACTTTTCTTTTAAACTCAGGACTCCAGCCCCTTGGTATCTCTAGAGCCTGCTGGATCTGCCAGGGCTACTCCCTCAAGTTCAAGGGCCAACAGCCACGTGGGCAGTGGAGGTGCTGTGCTGCCTATGGTCAAGGCCAGCATGGTGGAATGGATGCCTCAAAATGGACGAGAAAATGTGAACTAGCTGGAGTTTTTTATTCTTGTGAATATGTACATAGAGCAGTACTAGCAACATTGCAGTCTGCTTCTGCACCTTATCTTAAAGCACTTAGGCCTTCTTGTGATCTTGCTCTATTTCACAGCACACACAGCACCCCCTTCTTTCCCTGTTACCCTGCCTCCCACCCTCTCCCATTCACTTCCTTTCCTCCTTTTCCTCTCCGCAAAGGCTGTGCTCTATGTCCACTTTCACCACTCCTATTCAATATAGTGCTGGAAACATTAGCTAGAGCAATTAGAAAAGAGACAGAAATAAAATGAATAAGAATAGGAAAGGAAGAAGTTAAGTTATCACTATTTGAAGATGACCTGATACTCTACATAGAAGACCCACAAAACTCCATAGAAAGACTTCTGGATATCATAACCAAATTCAGTAATGTAGCTGGATACAAAGTCAATACTCAGAAATCAGTCACATTCCTGTACACAAACAACAAATGCACTGAGACAGAGATAAGAGAAACCACACCCTTTACAGTAGCATCCAAAAAAATGAAATACTTAGGAATCAACCTAACAAAGGAAGCAAAAGATCTATTCAGTGAAAATTACAGTACTCTGAAAAAAGAAATCGAACAGGATCTCAGAAAATGGAAAGACATTCCATGCTCATGGATAGGAAGAACAAACATTGTGAAAATAGCCATTCTCTCAAAATTATTGTACAGATTTAATGCAATTCCCATCCAAATACTATTAGCATACCTCACAGATCTAAGAAAATCATTCTTAAAATTCATCTGGAACCACAAAAGACCTAGAAGAGCAAAAGCACTTCTGGGCAACAAGGGCAGGACAGGAGGCATCACAATTCCAGACTTGAAAGTACACTACAAAGCTACTGTAATCAAATCAGCATGGTACTGGAATCAAAACAGACCTGAGGATCAATGGAATAGATTAGAAGATACAACCCCAAGTACAAACACACTCAGCCACCTTATCTTTGACAAAGGGGCCAAACATGTTCACTGGAAGAAAGACAGCCTCTTTAATAAATGGTGCTGGAAAAACTGGCTTTCCATATGCCAAAAACTAAAATTAGACCCAAGCCTATCACCATACACTAAACTAAAGTCAAAATGGATCAAAGATCTAAATATTAAAACAGAAACACTAAATCTTCTGGACAACAAAGTAGGTAGAA
>RJWT010005864.1:0-30182 GCA_004365215.1 Cuniculus paca | reverse complement strand
GCACTTCTTAAATTTTTGTTTGACCAATGATCCTAACCCCAGTATATGACCCCTGTTACAGATAGTTCTTAATATCATCATAGTATTTTATTTATTTATTTACTTATTTTTTTTTACTTGCCATGATGTATTTGTTAATTCCTAATCTTAGAACCATTTGTATATTTGTATATTTTACTGAGTGCTGTGTATAACTTGGTAAATAATTATAGGGGAAATGCTTAACAGTTTGTCTTCTCCCTTCAATATTTATTTTATTACAAGTTGTAAATGAAAATAAACAAGTCTTTGTGTCTATCATGGAAGATCAAGGAAAAGTGAAACAATAGCTCCTAACAAGCAGAATGTGGTGACGCACGCCTAAAATTCCAGCACTTAGAGGCTGAAGCAGGAGGACTGCCGTGAATTCAAGGCCACCTTGAGCAACATAGTGAGTTCAAGGCCAGCCTGCTGTATACAGTGGGACCCTATCTCAAAAAAAAATCATATATATATATATGTAAATTTAACAATTGCTAGCATTCTTTGGGCACCTTATTGTGTTCCACACAATGTCAAGGATGTAGCCATGAGTTTTTATTTAGTTGACGCAGCACAGTAATCCTATAAAATGTTCTTAATAGTCTCAGTTTAAAGATAAGGAAAACCAGGCTTTCAAATGTAAACAACTTGCCTAGTAACACAGTTGAAAAGAGGCAGATTCAGAATTTAACGGTCAGGCAGCCTTTACAGTATTCAGTTTACACTATAGATCCTGGATACATTTCAAACATTGCAATATATTAGAATGAGAGAGACAGAGACAGAGACAGAGGCACAGAGAGACAGGGAGACAGAGAGACTGCGTGTGATAGCAACTAAGAAAATCTCTCAAGTTGTTTGTGAGATAAAAATTGACATTAAGTTTCAATCTACTTTTAAATGATCAAAAGAACTGTTTATTCACATAAAATAATAACTACTGTCCTCCAAGTACAGGGCATCTGAGCACCTTTGCTTCCAGATAACTGGATCAAGCACAGGTTACCTAAATAGACATTCATAGAATGTTGTTTTTATGCTTGAATTTAAGCAAAAACAAATGAAGAACAGAATTTGTTAAAACACAATCCTTTTAGGGAACGTTTCTTTATTACCATAAAACAATTAGTAATTTTTGGAATAATGTGACGAGAATAACAGCAACACCTGCCCATCCAAAAATAGGTTCATTTAAGTTCACTTTGCTCTGCTGAGACATTAAAGTGAGTGAGCAAATACAATCAAGTACATTTGTTTGAGCCCTGTCGAAAATGTAATTTGTATTTTGCTTTGAGTTTGTTTTGTTTTGTTTTGATTTGTTTTGTTTTTTTGGCCCCTTTTTATTATCGTCATTTAACCCACAGTTCCCCAGAAAAGAATATATGAGAAAAGATAACTGGATTCTTATGCATTTCTCTAAATTCGAGATTTGCTAGATTAGTAAAAGAAAATGGGATACTTCTCCCATAAAGGAATTTTAAAACACACTCCTTTCTGGCAAGAAAGCTTCATAGAGGAGAGGTTTTTTTGAACAGGGGATGTTTAATTTTCTGTGTCAAGAGTACCACAGCCTCTCATTCTTGTGATGAAACTTACTCTGTAGGACAGAAGAGGCTGCGTGCAGTTAGAAGTAAGAGTGAGGTACTGACATTTCACAGGCATTAAAGAGTTAAGTTCTAGCAGTCCCTGAAATACAGTTCCTCCTGGTTTTTGTTTAAAGTATTTTAGTGACTTAGGAAGCAAATTTTCTGTTCTCCTTGCCATCCAGAGTTGATGTTTTATTACTTATACTATTGAAAACATAAAATCCCCTTTCTTCTGCATTTCTCAATGTACACAAGTTGATTTAGTTTAAGCAGTTAAAACTGTGTAGGACAAAATAGCAATTCACCAAACTTTAATATATAATAAACTGGCTTATGGAAGCATATTCCAGATCACCAGACTGAGAATCTATGACATAGGAGGAGTGACCTTTCTTGCTTGGGTATGGATTGTCCAAGGTCACTGCCACTATACAGAGGCAGGAGCACGGTGTCAGTCTTCAGCTTGCGGCCAGACTCCCAGGGATCATAAACACTAGTTAAATGGAAGAGATTCATAATCTGCAAGACCACATACGTGGGCTCTGAGAACTCGGCTTACTTCTCACACAGAGGTTCAAGGTGACCAGTTCCCCCTAGTTTGTCCAAGATTATTCCAGTTTCAGATATGCAAGTCTCATGTCCCCAAAATCCTCTTAGTCTTGAGCAAACTAAGACAGTTGACTGCCCTACTTTGAACCCGTGATTTACTGAAGAAAAAAAAAAAAAGATGGCCTTGCTTCCAAAAAAGCAAGATATGAATAAATATATTTTTCTACTGCCAAGAAAAAGAAGAAAAACTCAATTGATTTTCATGTAACTTTCTATTCCTAGCATACTATCTATATTATCAATCCTTGTTCATTATTATTTTAAGTATTTTTTTCATATTGAAGACAGAACTTCACGAGTTTAAGTCTTCTCTTTTTCAATGTTTGTCACAGTTAAACACAGCTAAATAACAATCTTTACCTAGATTGTATAGAGGCTGAAGATTTAGATGAGTTTCTTGGATTCTTACAGGCCTCCTCCATTTTCATCAGCAACTCATTGTAACATATAAATGACTAATAACATGACATGGTAGCAGTATGTTTTTAAGAGAAGATTCTCAATAACCCTCATCTCAAGGAAATTCTGATGACTTGAATTTAGAAATCAGTAACCGACTCACATTGAATCACTGTTCACTTAAACTAGTACCATAATGGGAAATGCGTTGCATTGTACTCTGATCTGCTTATCGCTTAATCAGGTTCTCTCAAAGACACAGAAGTATATAGTGTTGGAATTGTTGAGTGAGAAGAAGTATGCCGGTGTGACTGTCTTGAACATAGAAGTTTTCGAAAAACATTCCAACATATTTTGCCATAGCCACCGTCACTTCTAGGTTAATATAAAGCAGTGACTTTACAAGTTCTATCAGCAACTGTTCATCTTCCTTTCTCAATTCTTTAGTTCCCAAGAAGCACTACTACTCTTCTAGTTATTCAGCCTTAAAAACTTGAAAGTCTTTGCTTCAGCTCATCATCTTCATGTCAACAAATCATTTGTCTGAAAGTGTCTATAGCAATCTCTCTGCTGCTATTGTTCTGGTTCAGCACATGAACTTCAGCCCGGACCATCATAATAGCCTGCTGACAGTCTTCTTTTTTACTATATGGGATCAAAAATATGGTAAAAGATGAATATGTTTAGAAAGTTATTATAATAAAAGCCATTGCCATTTATCCCCCTCAAAACACCCACCCACCCTTGGAATATACTGATTCCATTATTCTCGCCACTTTCTAACGTAGTTCTGGAAATGCTTTCACATGAGTGTCTTTAGTTGAACTGTTATGGCTGCTTTGGTGCCTGTGTAGATTAAAGCATTTATGTTTCATGCTCATTTTGACTTTGGGGAAGAGCCAGAAGTTGCATAGTGTCAGACCCAATGAACATACCATACTATTTTTATTTGACAGAAGTGATAACAAACATTTATCAATGAGGCATGATCTTAAACATATAGTTAATGTTTAAACAAAAAACAATAACCAAACCAAGCTCCCAGGGTAATGAAAATAAGCTCCAGGGTTTCTCTTTTTGTAAATGTAAAACTCTACAGCTGCTAATCTAATGAATTATTGTAGCACAGAGACTTAATTTTTCCATGTGGTATTTTCCCCTTGAAAAATGCTATTTAAATTCATTTTTAAAAGCACATAGTAAAAAGCAGCACCACATGAAATAATTTATAACAAAACCTAACTATGAAAACAAATATTCATAAAATGAATAACACTTACACAGGATTTTTAAATAAATGTTACTCTCCACACCCAAGACAACTTGAGCCATAAAGGTCAATAATGTGTTAGGCATTCCAAGAAACAGTGATGTCCAGTTTACTTAAACACCAGCTTACTTAGCCACCACTGCTATTCTGGAAAAAGCATTGCCAAAAGATTTTCAACCCTGAAAGGTTCCAAATATATCCAAAGGAGCCTACTGAAAAGGCATCAAAAACAAGAGCTCAGGAGAAATACTCAAGAGTAGATGGGGGTCATTTTCTATGACAAAGCACATATATTATGTTGGAATAGCATGTCCCCAGTGGTTAAAATAAATGGGTGTCAGAATCAAGGAATGGTATCAGGTACAGTCCCATCTATAGCTAATTTGAATAATGCACTGAGGAGCTTTATGCTAGGTCCCTGTGCCTTAGTTTAAAGACTCTAGTCTCCAAATAGAACTGGATCCTATTGAATTGTACATATGGCTGATATCTGGGGTCCTTGGGCTTCTCAAATCTAGAGACCAGCAGACTTAAGAAGTGGAATAAACATCTTGGCAAGGACTACTGATCATCAGGAAAAGGTGATCCTGCTCTCACACAGTGGGGACCAGGTGAACTACTTGAATGCATCTTGGTAATGACTTGCCCAAGTATTACATTAACTGATCAAGAAGAGTAATGTTCATCTCTGGAGAGCAGATGATAAGGGTTTTAAGACATGCAAAGATGAGAATCAGGCTACACCACAAGGTAAGCCACTCAGTTCAGTAGAAATAAAGGAGATGCTACAGGAATCTAGGGAGCAGAAGCCAGGGATGCTGCTGCTCCTCCTATGGTGCATGGGACAGCGATGACAAGAGTGAAGTAGCACTGCCCAAAATGCCTACAGTATCGAGGGTGGGAAACTCCACCCTCCATTGAATGTATTACCTTGTAGAAATTATTTGCTCTGATTAAGTACATTTGTCTCCTCTTGTTGCTGTTAAAAAAAAAAAACACTACAAATTTGGTGGCTTTAAAAAACCCAACTATATCCCTCACATTTCTGAAGATCATAAATCTAAAATCAGTTTCACTTGGCTAAAGTCAAGCTGTTGGAATGGATAAAAAAGATGTGGTACTTTTATACAATGGAGTCCTATTTATCTATGAAGAAGGATCACATTGAGGCTTTTATAGGCAAATGGATGCGACTTGAGACCATACCCATAAGTCAAATAAACCAAACTCACATGTGTAAACACCGCATCGTCTCCCTAGGGTAAGAAACTGAAAGACTCAATAAGATACAAAATTCCTGATAAATATGGGGGAAAGGTTCTGAAGTCCAATGGTGCTTTTGTTCTTTGATTTGATTGGTTTAAGTCTCTTTTCTACTATTTGATTGCAATATGTGAGAAGACAGGAACAGCTCTTTTGAAGAAAACAGGGGACATTAAGGTAGCCATTGTTGGTTTCTTATCTGATTTGAAGACCTGTAATGCTTTCACTCTTTTGTTTTATCTGGTTTTATAATATTTTGTTTTGCTTGAGTTTACTGTGTGTGAATGTATGGACAACCATTTTGAAGAAGGCAAAAGACACTAGGGTATCCATTGTTAATCTCCTGTTGTTATGTTTTGAAGACCTGTGTTGCTTGCAGTGTTCTGTTTGGAAATGCTATGCTGTGTTTGACTCTGTTCTGTTTTGTTTTGTTCTATTCTCTTTAAAATAAAAAAAAATAAATAAAATCAAGCTGTTGGTATGGTTGGTTCCTTTTAGAGAGTCTATCTAGGGAAGAATTCAGTTCCTTTTCCGTTCCTAATTAGAGATATCATGTGCTGTGGCCTCTACTTACATTTCACATCTCCTGTTTTTGACTCTATTTTTCCCACTTTAAAATGACCCTTGTGAGGAATCTAACTCACATAGATGAAGATGATCTCTCCACCTAAATGTCCTTACTTACATCTGCCAGTCCTTGTTACTATGTAAGGTCATATTCTTGGGTAACAGGGATTAGGACAACTTTAGGGTAAGGGGCTATTATTCTACCATACTAAACCTCAGTTTTTTCAGGTCCAAAGTGAAAATAATGAGAGTAGTTACCTCCTAGAGTTGTGGAGGATATATGAAGAATGATGGTATATATAACTCATAGCTGAATGCCTGACACATAATTACATCTAACATTATTGCATCCTTACAAATATTATTTAACTGGGGCTATGATATAAATAGAGAAACACTATTTATATAATAGCATTTTACTCATGACCTCTAGGGCATTATCCATGATGGCAAACACACACACAAAAAAAGTATTTCCTCATTTTCAGGGTTCTTCAGGCACACTTCTGCTTTTGGCAAAGTGAAAGATTTCAACTGGTACATCTTATTACATGGGTGGTCAAGTTATTGAACTCTATTGACAAAAGGCTGGATTTTCCAGCAAGATGGAGCTTCATTAAAATTCTGCAGAGACTGAAAATTCAATAATCTTTCTCACAAAGCACTGCATGAGCAGGGCTGATTAGGCAATTTCTTTCTCATTCCACTCCTTTTGCTAAAAGCATTGCTACTTCTTGTTTGGTACAAAAAGACAATCTTTAAATGAGCATTCGCTATAGGCGATTAAGCGGAAAGTTTTAAAGGTGCACTGACTCCTTTCTCAAGGCCTAATTGAGGCCTTGAAGGGGGAACGGAGAAAGAAATCAAACAAGAGCATTACCATATTTTGGCCTAATAAACAGAAAGTGTGATGCTAATAAATGCTTTTCTATTTACTGCTTTTAACTTGATTTCCTTCTTGTTTGCTCAAACTCGCTTCTTCTCCCTTATCCCACTGTCTTCTGTCTTCTACCGCTTAACCTTCTTCCCTGCTCTCCTACTTTTCTGTAGAATTAATACTGGCTAGACAAAGCACACGAGTATGCTTAGTAAGCTTCACATTGTCCTCATTAAACCCAAGATACATTTTGATACATGATTCACTGGTACATATCAACTGCATATTCAATAAATATTTGCACAATTAATTAATTGTAGTAACAGGTAAGATACGCCCTGTTTAGATGTCTTATCTGTAATATAACATGATAGAGTTCTTAAATTTGTGTTGCTATGAAGTTATCAACCTACCCTATGAGAAAATAAAGGCACATACCTGTTAAAATTATTTTAGGTTTCATTATATCTAATGAATATAAAATATAAATGATATCTACTGGAGCTCTGGTGAAAACTTTCCATTTTCTCTCACTTAAGAAGTCTTTATTAGGCATTGCTAACAATCTTATTTCTAATCCAGTTCATAGTCTTCATAAAACAGAACCAAGTTATGCTGATGCTCTTAAGTTCAGGCTATTCACTTCTTATTTCACACCCAGCTCAAGGATGATTATGTATATAATCAATCTTTTCTCTTCAATATATAAAGACTGGATGCCACATAACAGGTTTTCATTCACTCTTCTGTTAAGACTTCAGTTCCATCCCTCTGTAAAATACCTGCTCTAGATGGCTCAGCTAGTGGTTTCCAGAAGGCCTCAGGGGTCTTCACTGACCCGAGCATCTTGCTTGTGATTCTGCAATGGGGAGGGCATCCAATTCTACTCTCTTTGTCAGAAAGAGAAACCGATACTACTCTACTACAGCTGAAATCTCTGGATCTCACACCTCACACACCTCCTACACTATATGGATATATGAGATTTATGCATGAAATATGTATGCAGGCCTTATCTGCAGGCCTCAGAGCCTAGTCACTATGAGTCTTGAATTAGCAACTGAAAAGAAGTACCCAGAAGCCAGCTTGGGAAGAGGAAAGGAGTCGCACGCCTTCTGGTTCCTTTTCTTTTCCACAGCTCCTGCACGGTGCTTCATGGGCTGATACCGGGATCTATATGCTGTCCAGAGTGTTGCATTGGATGTATAATATGAAATGACAAGCAGAAAAGGCAGCGTCTTCCTTGTGGCAGGCTAGATGGAAGCATATTACAGAGCAGCTGTGTTGTGAGCCAAGATAGGGAATCACATGCAGGGAAGTCAGAACAGCACCTCAGGCTTCACGGAGAATGCCAGAGGCAGCTGGGAAGACACTGCAGCCAACAGAGCCTGGCAGGCCAGCCTGACATACTACTGGGAGAGCTGAACTGGCAGTCTCTGAGCAAGGAGTTCAAGTCAGTCATAATTGCAAAGGACTGTGAAGAAAACAGTGATGTGCATCGTGTATATTAGCAGAGCCAGGAGCAAGGGATAAACCATATTTACTTAATTTAACCCAGTTTGCTGAAATACACAGAGATGGGAAGGCTTCTGTCTGTAAAGAACCCAAGCTTCGCATTCCTTGCTCTATTATTTTCTTCTATGCAACTGTGACGTTCTATGCAAAGTCATGAAATAACCAATCAATGCATTTAGCTCTCATAGCTAGTCCTTTCATTTTATATGAAGGTCTATCTTCCTTTCTCATTTTTGAATCCCATTCCCTCCCTTTACATTATTTGAAAGATCCCATGCTTAGGCTACTGCTTATAAGAGTCAGTTTTCAGTCCTGCACACCTTCACATGAATGTGTGTTGATTGTTTCCCTTGAACTGACGAGAATTTATTTCTTAAACTATATAGTCCTACTGACACGAGTGCAGTGCTGTACTATAGAATAAAATCTCCAGAATCAGAAGTAACTTAGCAACATCGTGCTCTAGGCATTTTAGAGATCAAATAGAAAATAAACCGTAGAATAAAAATAATAAGTTTATTTTCTCCTAGGCACTCCAACATAAACCTCAGTCGCTCAATCAAAGATGCACGTCACTACAGCTAAAGTGAAGAGGACAGCGGATCTATCCGCAGCCTTGTTAGCCACATGTATTTGCCAAGAGTTAAATCAATGTCAAGGCTCTCACGTTTGAAAGTCGAGATAACAACACTGTATATTCCTCTCTACTCCTTAATAGTCAGAGACTGTATCTCCCAGCAGACTTTCAATTCCTTTAATTGTATGGGGTAGGGAGGGGTGGCAACAGAGGTAAGACATGTCGTATTTATCTTCCTGACCTCACAGCTTAGCTCTAAGCCGCATATTTACTAGTTGCCTGAGAATGATAGCTAACTTTTTGGAAATTTTACTCATGAAAGACACTTTGATTCTTACAACTGTCTTTTAAGACAAATAGCATTATCAATCCTTTTTAACAATAAAGAATCAAAAGAGCAGAAGGTTCAAGCCACTCCTCCATAATCTCACAAGAGAAGCAAATCCAGGCCTATGTCTACTTTCCACACAGCCATTTGAAGCTAGAGTTCTGTTGGTTCTCCTCTCCTAATCCTCACAATATATTTTTACATGTGTTTGAGTTTGTTTTTGCTGCTTTATACTTTCTCTCCCCAGGTCAAGTCATTGTTCCTTTTGTTTTTTTTCAGGAGCCAAAACATTTTATTTACTAGAGAAGCATTTTTCATTTGACCTAACAGTTTTGATTTTATTTCTCATAGAAATGTCTCACATTATCAAAATTTTACAAGCTAGTAAAGCATAACCTAATAAAATATATAACAAAAATGTAAAATCCTAGTATTATTCTAGCCATGGAAAGTTTAGATGATAATTTAGTTAAAAATTCAATTTCCTACTAATGAAAACATCTCTCTGATATCTATTTTAAGTAGACTTAATTCATACAATGTACTCAATAAATTTCACATTAAATGTAACATTTATATATTATGTACAACAATGACATAATCACATATCGCTTTTACTGAGAATAATTAAAAGCAAATAATGCTAACTCACAATTCTAGAATAATAGCATATATTATAGAACTCCCAAAACTAAAGGAAAATGTCTTCAGGCTATGAAAACAGTTTATAATCTGGAAGCTTCAGGCTTTACTGTATCCGATGGGAAATCAAATAATGTGATCTCTATTTTCTTTCCAATGGTAAGATCATATTCTTCTATTAGCTTCATTTTTTTATTTTAAGGAGAATAAAACCAAGGAAAACGAAACAGAATAAAACTAATCAGAACAAACCAGAGTAAGTGATACAGGACTTCACAACATTACAAAATCAACAGTAGTTACCATAATGCCTTTTGTTGTCTTCAACATAGCTGCATATACCTTTGGACATAGTAAAACTCAAACAGAACAGAATAGAATAGAAACAGTAAAAACAAAACAATGGATACAATAACAGACTGCAGAACAAGACAAGAGTAAATTCAAAATGGCTGCCATATATATCTTACTATCTTTGAAATAGCTGCTCATGCCACCAGGTATAACATAAACAAAGAAAAGAGAATAAAACCCAACCCAACAAAACAATAAACAATGTAGGACTTTAGAATGAGACTATAGGAATCAACAATGGCTACCACCCTCAGAAGGAGAATCCCCTTAGATGCCATGCTGTGTACTGAATAGATGATCAGACCACTGCCCCTAGACATGCAAGGTCAGTGAAACACCAAAGCACCATAGGCATCCAATTGTATTTTACCTTAATAGCATCATCAGAGCCTGTGTTTCTCTGAAGCAGCCAGTCCCTAGGGGGGCGGAATTGGCACTTTTTGATTCCAGCCCACAAGCTGGAAGGAGCTGGGATCTAACTGTCCCCCTGCCAGTGGTGGCCCATGGGGAAAGGCTTGGCTCTAGATGTCCTGGTCCAGCAGTAGCCCGCACATGGCACTGGTTCTTGTGGGGCAGGGCTAGTTCTCTCTCCCCACAGTCTGTGCTGGTGCTGACTCACTGGGAAAGGCTTGACTCTGGATGTCCTGGTCCAGCAGCAGCCTACACATGGCACTGCATTGTCCCTTTTTAAAAAAAATTTCAATTTGCATTTTTTTGAGACAGCCTCACTAAGTTACTCAGACTGGCTTGGAACTCATGATCTTCTTGCCTCACTCCCCAAGTAGATGAGATTATAAGATTGAACTACCACCCCCAGAGTCATCATCTCTCAACTGGGATTAGGATACCTACCGCCAGTAGAAGTAGAGCTATGAAGCTACAAAAGCATGGAACTGCACTTAATCTAAGACTCAAATTTTCTCATTCAAACAGTAAGGATAATTATTGTTCTTGGGATTAGACATACACACAGTCCTAGCATATCAAAAGTGCTCAATACAGTCAATATTAACATGATGATACACAAGCTGAAATGATAGGGTCTGTAAGAGAAGTTGGGGCATGAGAAATAGTTATAGGTCCGTGAAAGATAAAATTAGATAATATTGGAGCTCATGCATACAGATGCTTCTTCACTTATGTTAGGGTATGTCCCAATAAACCTATTGTAAGTTGAAAACATCAGAAGTAAAAAAATGCACTTAATACACCTATCTTACCAATGCTCATAGCTTAGAAATGCTGTATACAACAGAGTATGTTATACTGCACATTACCTAAAAATTAGCTATATTTATTTCTCTTTTCTATAGCAGGAAAATTGCCTATTATCTAAATTAGAATTTCTAGAAGATATTTTCTGTGTATGTATATGCACACTCACATGCATGTGATAGTTTGAGGAACAAAATAAATGAAAGACAATTTAATTTACTTTTGTTTTATCAGTGTGTTGTGCCTGGGTTTACATGTCTAGGTAGACTAAGTCTTTAAAATGCTGCTTATTACTTTGCAACTATTAACAACTTACACAGGGAAAAGTGATATGAAAATACATATTTTATGTAAACAGATGTCATACTAATGCTATAGGCTATGTCAAACAATCATTTCTGGAGGTGGGAATTTTTAGTGTAAACTTTAATAAGGCCGTCATTCTTGTACT
This sequence comes from Cuniculus paca, assembly GCA_004365215.1. Taxonomy (NCBI): domain Eukaryota; kingdom Metazoa; phylum Chordata; class Mammalia; order Rodentia; family Cuniculidae; genus Cuniculus; species Cuniculus paca. The sequence goes on along the minus strand of RJWT010005864.1, from coordinate 18,508 downwards.
CCCAAAATAAATTAATAAAATAAAAATAAGTAACATTGTGGAAATAAAGTTGTCATTTTAGAAAAAGAAATAATACAATGTGCTATGAGGTTATTTAGAAATAAAAACAAGAACAGTGACACTTTGATAAAAAGAGATAAATATGAATAATTAATATGCAATGTATTATTATTCTCATACTATTTTGTTTTGAAATACTGTTTTTTCTTCTTTTTATAATAAAATAAAAAATAGATAACTAAGAGGTGACTGAAGAAAAGGATACCTATTTATAAAGAGAAGCAAATAGATCCCAGCATTATCTAAGGACACATCTTATCTAAGAAGGTAGAGACAGAGAGAGGTGGAGAAGCACAAAAGAAGAAACTACTCTTTTGAGTCTAATTCTGAACAAAAGAGTAGAGACCAATAGGGAAAAGAAGTAATAGAAGCTCCAGAACAAATATATTGAAAGAAAATACAAGAATATTATCATAATCAAATAAGTTTGATAGCAACTTCATAATATCTGAAAAAAGATGGAAACACTCAAAATGGAAAGATAGTAAAAAGTGATAGAGAACAAATAAAAACCATCTGTTAAATTTATCATAGATACTATTTAAAAAGGTATCCAGAGGAAGAGAAGATGGCTGAACAGTAAGCAGCAGAGTAAACAGACTGTCTGAAAGAAACAGTTCAGATGCTGGAATATAGCATCATGGGGAGGACAAGAAGGAAGGAAGTGGGTCCCCTGGACCTAGGGGAATCTAAAATGTGAATTGAAGCCCACAGAGAGAGTAAAAAGAAAAACTTAAATGAAGAAGAAGGTGGTAGCTGGTGGAGCCTTAGCCTGGAACCAGACACACCCTGCGAGAGGAGCTGTGGGAGCCTGGGAACACAAGGTCACATTAATGGTGGGTGGCTGCTGGTGACCCCAGAGGTTTCTGCAAAGAGACATAGTGGTGGAAGGGAGCAGTGGATGCAGAGGTCTGCACTGGCTGGTGGTGAGTGCAGAAGACTCAGTCCCCCCATGGGAGAGAGCGATTGGCTGGGAGCCATTTTGGAGTCAAGCAGGATAAGCCCAGGGCCAGGACTGCTGCCAGCTTCTTCCAGCAGCTCCAAGTTGGGTGCAGACCCTCAGAAGTTGCTTGAACTGAGTCCCACTCCTGTGCACATCCCAGAGAACATTGCCATAGGTTCCTAACCAGCTTAGGTCTGCAGGACCTGGCCGGCTCTGCTCCCTTGCAAACTCCAAGGGCCCTTGTGGGCCAGTACCCAGCTCAGACCAGAAATATCGGTACCCATCATCAGATACCCATAGCCAGCACTGGCCAGAAAAACTAAACAGTCTTGCTTCAGAGAAATTGTAGCCAATGCTGGAAGTGTCTGGGACCCCACTACCCATGTGTACGAAAGAAACCAGGAATACATCAAGACGAAGAAGGAAAAGGCAATCTCTGACATCCAACCCAAGCAGCACAAGTCCAGGAGAGGTAAACATGAAGGAAATCTGGAGTCGCACACCTGAAATGTCTGAACTGATGTCCACTGCAGTAAAGAAACAACTTCATGAAACTATAAGAGAAATTAGAACAGAAATTCTATCCCAAGTAAAAGAAGAAACAAAAAACATAATAAAAGAATTACTAAGCATCTCAACAGAAGACACAGACAAAAAAAAAATAGAGAAGCATAGGAAAATGAGGGAAACCATGAATGAAAAATATAAAAGAGATTTAGAATTCATGAAACAGATTCAAAGAGATATCCAGGAATTTAAAAACTCCATTGAAAGCTTGCAAAACCACTTGAAAGAAACTGAAGATAGACTCTCAAACCTTGAAGACAGGTTTGCAGCTTGTGATCATGAAAACAAAGATCTCTTAAAAATAACAAGGACTCATGAAGTAACAACTCAGTGACTGCAAGACAATTAAAAAAAACATAACTTAAGAATTAAAAATGTGAGTAAAAAAGCAGCAGTCAAGACTAATGACATCAGGATCCTATTAACAGAAATAATTTCTGAGAACTTCCCAAGCATGGAAAAAGAAAGTGACATTCAAATAAGTGAGGCATATAGAACTCCAGCTAGCCATAACCAAAACAAATCTACACCCAGACATATAATAATCAAGATCCCAGAAATTCAACACCGAAACAGAATATTAAAAGCTGTCAGAGAAAAGAAACAGATCACCTATAAAGGAAAACCCATTAGAATCACAGCAGACTTCTCAACACAAACCATCAAGTCAGGAAGAGGCTCGAGTGAAGTATTGCAAGTCCTGAAAGAAAAGAACTTCCAACCCAGACTGATGTGCCCTGCAAAACTTTCTTTCAAAATTAATGGAGAAACAAGATACTTCCATGACAAAGAACAACTCAAAGAATTCATGACCACCAAACCAACCCTACAAAGAATACTAAAGGACATTTTAGAGAGAGATAAAAAGGACCATGGTCTCAGGAACAATGGTAGAGGGGGACAATCAAGTGGGGGCAGTTGATTGAATGGAGAGGAAAACTAGGGAGCCAATGGCAGGAAAATAGAATGGCAGAGATAATGCAGTGCAAGAGGGCCATAACTATTAATACAGAGGGTCTCAGTGCACCAATAGAAAGAAACACAGGCAGAATGGATCAGGAGACAGGATCCATCAATATGTTCTATACAAGAAACACATTTAACTAGAAAGAAAATTCATAGACTGAAAGTCAAAGGAGAGAGAACAATGCCCTTTGTGACAGGGAGACAGAAAAACAGTATGGGTAGCCTGCCCATTAATTGCAGAATGGATAAGAAAGACATGGCATTTTATGTGGTGGAAACCTACTTATAAAGGAAGATAACTATAAGGCTCTTGTAGGTGGGTAGTGGCAACATGAGACCATGCTCATGGATGAAATGGTTCAGAATCACATGGGTAAATTTCATGTTGTCTCCCTAGTATAACAAACTAAAGGAGTTAGTGGGATCCAAAATGCACAATACATATTGGGAAAGTCAAAGAGGAGGAATAATATAAAAAGGGAAGGAAGTGGCCACTGTTAATCTATTTTCATGATTTCAAACTCATATTATCTTCATTATTCTGATTAGTTTCATTTTATTCTGTTTTGTTTGATTTTATTATGCTTGATGGCATGAACAGCTATTTCAAAGACAACAAAATATATAATTGCATCCAAGGAGGATGTCCAATTATCTTGTTTTGAAACCCTGTATTGCTTTCATTATTTTGTTTTGATTGATTTTACTCTATTCTGTGTTGTTTGATTGTATTATGTCTGAAGATGTAGGCAACTATTCTGAAGATAGCAAGAAACATTATGGTAGTCGCTGCTGTTTTACTAGTATCTGGAACTTCTGTATTGCTTTCATTGTTTTGCTTTGTTTGTTTTGTTTTGTTTTTTTACTGGTTTTATTCTGTTCTATTTTGTTTGATTTTATTTATCCCTGATGGTATGGACAGTTATATTGCAGATAACAAGAGGCATTATGGTAGCCATTATTGATTGCCTTTTATCCTGTGTAGAAAACATGTTGATTTTTTTGTTGTGATTGACTCTATTCTGTCTTATTTTGTTTGGTTGTATTCTTTTCAAAATAAATAAATAAATGAATAAATAAATGTCCAAAGTAATCAAGGTATCTAATAAACCATTCTTCTGTGAGCTCAGGATTGAAGAACTGAAAGAGCATCACACAACCAAGCAGGAATGCATCCAATGGAAGATCTCATGAAAAGTATTCTGTTGCTTATAAGCCCACAGGTGGATACAATACTTTTTTGAGCATGCTGATGACTGAAGGAGGCACTTGAGAGGGACACATTCCACTATGTAAAAAATCAAAAAGCTGAGAGTTATCTATTTTCCTAAAACAAATGGATTTAAAAAAAGATGTGGAGGGGGTTGATAAAGATTACCCACCTTGTCTCCTTCTGAGAGACAAGGCACTGGGACAAGGTTGAATAAGTATATATAGATAGATCAGAACATTCTGGAAAGAAAAGAAGGACCGTGAATGTGTGCATAGGAAAAGAGTGTTAGAGACTATCATGATCCTGAAAAATGCCTACAAGGCAGAACAGGATACCAGATAAGCTTATCAAGGGAGGATGGTTCTAGATTGAGCAACTAAGCCTTACAATAGCATGCGGGATCCTGAGGAAGGTTGATTCCAGCACAAATAAAGACCTCTGTTTGCCATTTCTCTACTATAGCAATGTGGCTTGGGGAGTATTGAAGGGCCCCTGGCTCACCTCCAGAAGGAAGGAATCTTAGCAAGTGTATTAATGATTAACAAAGAACAGTTAGAAGAGTGATGTCATCCAGATGATGGAGTAGAAGATATCAGGCCTCATTCTCCCCCCCACTGTATCTATTCACAAATCAAAACAGCCCACAGAGGGATAAGCATCCATTAAAGAATATCTACATAGATATGATCTGTGGTGAGTCTAATATACCTGAGATGCCAAGAGATTGCTAGAAGCAAAAAAGAAAGGTAGAGCCAAACAGTGGGAGCTATTGGGGTTTCTAGCTGTCTGCTCTATAGAAGTCAACATCTCTTACCAATGAAGTAGTCAGTAATCATTCTTTCTGGTGAACACTGAGAGGGAAGCCTGGTACACACTCTTCACCAACCCAAGAAGCAATTGCTATTGAACCACTTTGAGAAAGGAGCTACAAACTCTTCCATGCCTGTGCAGATTCTCTCCTTAGAGCTGAAGCTGCACAGATAGCAACAATACTCCATGCCCAACCTTAGTGGCCTAACTGAATCAGTCTATATCCTACACAGCATAGTCACTACCATATTCAGTTAGTTGACTTCATTCCAGAAGCAAACTGTCACTGCACATACCCATTTCCAGGTACTAGCTGAGCTGCCTTAAGGACCTTCCTGTCCCTGGAGTCACACTAACTCTGTGCATGCTTGTGCTTCCATTCTCAGCTCCCAAGGTGATTTATGAGTATCCACACATTGCATACAGTTGTCAATATGACAGCAAGGGTACTTGCCACCTGGGCACTAATGCAATTACCACATCAGATTACAAAGCAGTGCTTCTTTCATTCATATGCATGTTTCAGATCTTGGCTCTATTTCACAGATGTGACATAGAAGACACCAGTGCCACCAACATTCCAAGTAAGGATGCTGTACCAAGAGGATCTCCTCTGCCGCAATTTTCCAAGGTAAGAGAAAAAGGTAGTGGGAGGACTTTAGAAACCATCACTATGAAAAATCCCAAATACCCAAACAACCCTGCTATAACTGGATGCATCTATAGCATTTACTGGGAAGATCCCTGGAGTCTCTGTCAACACAAAACTCAGTGGCAAAGAGACTACAAAGGTGAAATATTTGCTAGTGCCAAAAATGTTGCCCATTACCCAGAAAGTGTCATTAAACTTCTCATAGGGAGTGTTTCCACAGTGAAACTATCCTGAAAATATCTGTAAAAGGTAACAAAATTACCAAAATGCACAGACAGCAACATAAGGCAACAAGAAACACAAACCAAAAAGATGTAATAGTGTGGGGAGTGACTTACCTGGAGATTGACTGCATATTCAGGGCTAGAGTGACACCAGCCCTGAGACTATGGATCACCAGAGGTGAACCATGCAAAAGAATTGTTGGATCTAGAGCACAGCCAGTCCAGCAGGAGTCCAGTCTTGGTGTTCCTCCCTGTTAACTGCAGCACAGATAACTCTAAGAATGTTTTACTTTCAGTGTTCTCAGCAAAACACTGAGACCTGGAACTTTAAACCCATTGCACACGTCCCCCTTTACTGCATATAAATAAAGACACAGACCATGCTGACTTGTCACTGCCTTCCATCAGAGAATCAGGTCCCACATGGCCCCAGTTTTCCTTTTATAGTATGTCTACTTTTTTTCTTAATCGCCTATCACTGCCTCTCTCAGGAGTCCACTGGCTGCAAGGGCCACAGAAATAGCACTGAGAGAACACAATAATCTCCAAATAGCTGATCTTGAATAAATGAATATATGTACTACTCAGCAAACAATTATAAATAATCATTTTAAGAAAAATAAACTTTAAAAATTACAGAGAGGGGCTGGGGATATAACTTAGTGGCACAATGCCTGCTTGGCAAACGTGAGGATCTGGGTTTGACTCTTGGGACAAAAAAAAGCAGAGAAACAACTCAGTGAAATAAGGGAAACAATAATTGATTGACCTGATACATTTTGTTTTATTTTATTTTATGGTATTGGGAATCAAACTCAGGACCTCATGCTTGCTAGGCAGGCACTTGTGCCTCTGAGCTACATCCCCAGCCCCCAACCTGAAAATTTTAAAAAGAGATAGAAACATTATGCTTAAAAATAAGAAAAGAAAATTCTGGACTTGAAAAACTCAGTGAATGAAATGAAAAATGCTACAGATAGCTTCAAAAGCAGAGTTGATCAAGTAGGACAATGAATATGTAAATCTTAAGATAGGTTTTGTTTTGAAATTCTGTATTTTCATTTTTATCTTTTTTTCATTTTTTTAAAAAATGTATCTTCAGAGTGTTACCAGGATTTGAGGTGCTGGAGTCACCATCTAGGAGTAGTTTCTAGGTTCTTTTTTTCCTGAACAAAGAATTGGTCAGAACAAGTGTAAATGGTAGAAAGTTTTTACACTTATTAAAGGTAAGAAAAAAATGTGATCTATAGAGCGAGATTGAGCTGAGTAAAAATAGGTAAAGAAGTACACTCCACAGCATGAGAGCAGACTACTGTGACAAAACACAGTAGCTGAAGACTCAGTGGAAACTGACTTTTTGCATCTCCCACTTCTCAGGCTGATGTCAGGCCTAGGCCATCTGTTATGGTTTGCGTCTAGGTGCCTTCCCAACCCAAAGCTCCATGCAGTCATGGAAGTGGCTGAATCTAGCATTAGTGATTGGTTCATTGTCTAGTGCTGGAATCGGTGGTGTGAGCATTGCACCCACCCAGGGGCAGAGCCAGCATAATATATAAGGAAGGGAAGGAGGCATGCTTCCCTCTTTTTTGCCCTTTTGTTCTTGCCACTTGCAGCTGCCGTGAACAGCTGCCCCTCAGCCATGCCACCCTGCCTTGGAGCCAGCTGAGTATGGACTGAAACTTCCAAAACCTGTAAGCTAAATAAACCTTTCCTTGCTTCACTTGGACATGAAGTATTTTGTCTCAACCTTGAGAGAAAAGTAACCAAGACACCATCCCATTGAAAACTTACTTGAGTTTTCATGAGAAGCCCATGTGCAGGGCTTTGGGAATTGTTCTATGTGTATCCTGGAACTTTGCAGTTAGTAAGTCACATCCACTTTCCTAGCCAGGCTGCCACACCCTAATCTGCTGTCTCAAGAGGAGGTAAGAGAAAAAAACAAAAGCAAGAAAGAATAAAAAAATACAAAGATTAAGAAACTTGTAGAATAGTATCAAAAGAACAAATTCAGTAATACGATTATAGACTGCTAAATTAAGTAGAAATGTAGTATGTAGTCAGACAGGCCCAGATCCTCAAGGGAGTCAGTAGAGGAGATTACAATGCATCAGAATTATGACTGGAGGTGCACCTGAAGATTAAAGTCACAATAGCTAGTTCTACATACTTCTCCAAGAGACCAATGGAGACTTGGGATTAATGGTATCACTCTTTAGAGATTATCCATTATCTCGTTAGAGGTGGGCTATCCTCTCCCACCTACTAATACTAAGACTAAGACCACTAAGACTAAGACTAAGTCTAAGACTAAGCTAAGACTGCTAAGAGTAAAGACAAGACTAAAGCTGCTAAGACTAAAGACAAGACTGAGACTATAAGTTGTTGACCAAGGTTAATGACATCACTCATGTACCCTTGCTACCATTAGATCTATATCACCTAAGTGATTACACTTGCAGTCTTATTCGTTGATCATAATTCCGACCCACATTGTACATGTTTCATGATTTTGCTCTATAAAAACTTCCTTTGAGACGTGGGCTCATTGGCAGCCCAGTTAGGACCCCTACTGTCTACCAGGAGCTATTCTGTTTCCCCATTCCTATTCCCCATTGCCTTTCTCCAATACGTTTTTGAACTCTTGACCTCTGTTTTTCCTTACAATTCATTCTTCAACTTCAGGGGCCATAAGCTCAGTGTATTTGCCATCTCTCTTTCCAGAAGTGTTTGGCAAAATTTTACTTCCTTTCACAAACATTACTGAGGCCATCTTCCTCGCACTGATGAAAATGACCACAGTCATCTTCCCTGCACAAAAGTGAATATGGACATCTTTCCTGGAATTGTGCAATGAATTAAGTTCTTGAACTGTACTTGAGTTAGAGGAGTTATAGAGAAAAAAAAAAAAAACAGGGAGACAAAGTGATTTGAAGTCTAAAGAAATGGTAGTAAAATATATTCCAAAGCTAGGAAAAATAATTATCCAAGTAAAAGACAATCAAAGGTCTCCAATCAGATTTAATCCTATGAAGAATACAAGATATAATCAAACTGTTGAAAATGAAAGACAAGAGTAAGATACTAAAAGATGTAGAAGAAAAATCCAATCAAATAAAGGCACTTAAATAAAGCTAACTGGATTTCTCAGCACGACCCTTTAAAGGCAGGCAAGAGTGGGATGATGAAGTAAAAGTGCTAAAGGGTAAAATAAATCTGCCACCAAGAATATTATAGCTGGCAAATCTGCCCATCAGAAATGAAGGAAAGATAAAGATTTTATGAGACAAACAAAAACTGAAGTAATTTATCATTTTTAGGACAGATTTAAAGGAATTGCTAAGTGGAGTTATTAAAGTTGAAGCAAAGGACACTAATTGTAACATGAAAACATCTGAAGTATGAAACTAGTAAATCAATAAATTATTGGTCAAATTTTGAATGGTCTGATAATATAATGGTGTTATGTATGTCATTTACAAGCTTTGTATGAGATTAAAAGATAAAACTACAAATTATAAGAGCTATAATAATTTAACAGACACATTTTATTAAGAGATGTAAATTGTGACAACAAAGTCATAAAAGAGAAGAAAATAAAAGTATATTTTGTTCAAACAAAGTTGTGATTAGCTTAAATAGTTTTTTATATGTGAGCATCATTATACCCATAAAGAAACACCTCACAAAGATACACAAAAGATGAAAATAAGAATCAAAGCATAACAATAGAGAAAATAACCTAGTTACAAAGGAAGCCATTAAGTGAGGAAAGAATGAACAAACAATACACAAAACAACTAGAAACTAATTAACAAAACAGCAATAGTGAGTCCTTTCCTATCAGTAATTATCTTGAATGTAAATGGATTAAATTTTCTAATTAAAAGACAAAGGATGGCTGAATGAAGAAAAAAAGAAAAAAGAAAACTAATCCTTCAAGATGACAGAGTAGAGGCTGGCAGCAAATCACAGCTTTTTGAAGACATGGAGTTGAGATCAAAACATGTACATTGAAATTCCTTCTCCTAAAGTTGTGAAGGGGCAGGAAACAGGTGATGGAGGGGAATCATCCAAGTATGTTATGTGCAAGTATGAATCCAAAACAACAAAAAAGGAAAATATTAGAACTCAATTGCATGCTGCATACAAGATACTCACTTTACCTATAAGGACACAGATTGAAAGTGTAAACAAAAGAGACATTTCTTAAACCATGAATATAAGGCAAAAAGAAAACAGAGTGGGGGTAGGCTCAAGGAGTAACTGAAACTACAGCACTTAAAACAGACTAGATTGAAATGTATAAAATGAGATGAAAAAAAACCTCAACATATAATAGTAAAGAGATCTGTTTATGAAGAAGATACAAAAATTAAATATACACTTAATTTTGAAGCACATACAAAGCAAATATTAATAGAGCTGAAGAGAGGGATAAATTGCAACAAAGTAATAGGGAGTTCAAAATAGTACTGTTAGCAATGATTGTCCTGACAGAAAAATCAATAGAAAAGCATGGTACTTAAAGTATAGTTTAGAGCAAGTGGACCTAGACCTACACTGAAAATTTGCATTTAACTTCAGCATCATTTATATTCACCACAGGCACACATGGATAGACCATGTTAGACCATGTTCTGCAGGATAGACCATGTTAGGCCCTAAATTTTAATAAATTTAAGAAAAGAAGGAAGGGAAAAGAAAAAAGATATAAATTTGCATATATATACACACTTAAGATAGCTAAGATGATTGTGCTACTAACTTTATTAATTCTTAGAACACGACAGTTAACATTCATAGAACTGGACCAATTTTGTATGCCTGTATCTGGTAATCTGAGCAACTCTTGAAGATAACTATACAAAATAACAACCTTTGGTATCTTCCTATCATCTTGTTTAGAAAGCCTAGGTTGTTATTGTTTTGGGTTCTCTATTATGGTTATTTATTTGTCTTTATTGTTTCTTGTTTTTCTTGTGCTTTGTTCTGCTATTCCCTCTAGCACAGAAAGGATAGATGTATAGGTATAGGCTTATACATGCCTAGAACAACTCCTAAAGTGTTTACAAGAACTGATTTTATTAAGTATCAAGATATGAACAGCTACTTTGAAGAAAAAGACACATTATGGTAGCCATAGCTGATTTCTTATCTTCATGTTCTGAAGTCCAATAATGTTTTTATTATTTGATTTGATTAGTTTAAGTCTGTTTTCTACTATTTGATTGCAATATGCGAGAAGGCATGAACAGCTTTTTTGAAGAAAACAAAGGACATTAAGATAGCCATTGTTGATTTCTTATCATCTGGTTTGAAGGCCTATAATGCTTTCACTCTTTTGTTCTGATTGGTTTTATATTATTTTGTTTTGTTTGAATTTATTGAGTGTGAAGGTATGAACTACTATTTTGAAGAAAACAAGAGACACTATGGCAGCCATTGTCTATTTCCTGTTGTTTTGTTTTGAAGTCCTGTATTGCTTGCATTGTTCTGCTCCGATCTGCTTTGCTGTGTTTTACTCTGTTTTGTTTTATTCTCTTTAAAATAAAAAATTAATTAATTAATTAATTAATTAAGACTAAAATCACAACAAATATCTTTTACAACCACAATGGCATGAAACTAGAAACTGATAATAGGAAGAATTTCAGAGAATTAACAAATGTATGGGAATTAATACAATATGCTAGAAAACAACCAATAGATCAAAGACTAAATTACAAAGCAAAAGTTTTAAAGTAGTTTCAAATGAATAAAAATGGAAATACAGAATTCCAAAATTTAAGGAATGTTTTAAAAATAGTTCTAAGAAGAAAGTTTCAAGCAACAAACATCTACATCAAAAAAGAAAATTCTTAGATAATAATCTAAAGTTATATCTCAAGGAACTAGTAATAAAAAATAAATGAATCTCAAAATAAATAGAAGGAAAGAAATGACAAAGACAAAAGCAGAAACAAAATATAAAAATGATTTTAAAAAGGTCAACAGCACTACACATGTGTTTCTTAAAAGATAATCAAAATTGACAAACATTTAGCTAAACTAAGAAGAAAAAGGATTCAAATAAATCAGAAATGATAGTGGATACATTATAACTGTAGCACAAATACAAAAACCCTTCCTACTATGAACAATTTATATATGAATGAAACAGATAATCTAGAAGAAATGGATTAATTTCTAAACACATATGACTGAACAAGACTGAACATGAGTGATTACAACAAAATTGAGTTGACCAGTGACCAGTAAACAGATTGAAACTCTCCTATCCAAGAAAATCCAAGAATTAATATTAACCTTCCTCAAAATAATTCAAAAAATTGAAAAGAAGAAATATTTCTAAGCTCATTCTGTAAGGTTATCATTACCCTGATACGAAAGGCATACAAAGTCACTACAAGAAAAATAAGGCTCAATATTACTCATAAACATGTACGTAAAATGTCTTAACAAAATATTGACAAGTAAAATTTAACAACATAATAAAAAAAGATCATTCATTCTTGTCAAAAGAAACATAGAAAGAATGTACCTTGGCAAAGTAAATGTTTCATACAGATCCAAAGCTAACAACATTTTGAATATAACAACATTGTAAGCATTTCCTTTCATATCAAGGACAAGAAAAAGGTGCCCACTCTCAGCATTTCTGTTCAGCATAGTATTGAAAATTCTAGCCAAAATAATTAGGCAAGGAAAAGAAATAAAAGGCAACCAAATTGGAAGGAAAGATGATACATTTCTTGTTCATGGATGACATGATCTTCTATGTAGAAAATGCAAAATACTCCACCAGGTAATGTTAAAAATAACTAAAAAATTACCAAAGTGGAAAAATAAAAATTGATAGAAGACAGGTAATGTTTTTATATAGTAACACCAAACTATTTGCAAAAAATTCGGAAAAATAATGCCATTTACAACAGTTAAAAAATATAAAATATTTAGGAATCAATTTAACACAGCAGGTAAAAGATCTATATACCAAAATCTATAAAATATTGATGAAATCAACTGAAGAAGACACAAATATTCCATGTTCATTGTTTGGAAGAATGAAAAAAGTTTTTAAAAGTTCATATAATTCCCCCCAAATTTGTGATTTACAAATTTAAAAGAAACCTATCAAAATTTTAATGTTTTTTCCACAAAAATACAAAAAACAGTCCTAAAATTTATGTAAAAACAAAAAAAGTTGAACAGAGAAAGTAATCTTGAAGAAAAAGAACAAAAATGGAAGAATCACAGTACCAGGAAAGAGAGAGAGAGAGAGAGAAAGAAAGTTGGGTGCACTTGTTTTCGGTGCATATATATTTATGATATCTATCACTTCATCTCTGAGTTTTCCTTTAACGAGTATGTAGTGACCTTCTCTGTCTCTTTTGACCAGTTTTGGTTTGAAGTTCACTTTGTCTGCAAGTAGAATAGCTACCCCTGATTTTTTCCCAGGGTCTTGTCATTTGAGGTACTGTAGTTTCAACATGGCTCCTTCTCTGTTCAGTTACGTTGAATTCTCCCTGCTTTCATGTTTCTAAAAGCAAATATTCAGTTTTCTTACACAATTTGTTGGCTATGTGTTATTTCTACATAGTGTTTAGAAATTTTCTTGTAAACAAGTTTATCATAGATGCTTATAAGTGTTTCTGGCTCCCTATTTGGGTACATTAATCCATTTGTATGTTTTTATGCCCATACCATCCTTTAGAAAATAACTGTAGCCTTGCAATAGAATTTCAAATCTGATAGTGTGATTCTTCCATTTCCGTTCTTTTTCACCAACCAAAAGAAACAGACTGACAGAATGGATTAAGAAACAAATTCCAAAAATATGCTGCATACAAGAAACACATTTTACCCAAAAGAAAATCCACAGACTGAAAGTCAAAGGATGGAAAACAATACGCCATGAGAGAAGAACCCAGAAAAAAGCAGGGTAACTATTCTGTTTGCAGACAATGTGAACTTCAAACCAAAAATGATCAAAAGAGATAAAGGTCACTACATACTTGTTAGGAGAAAACTTCAAATGGAAGAGATAACAACCATAAATATTTATGCACCAAATATGAGAGCACCTAATTATATAAGACAAATATCAATAGACATGAAAAATCAAAAGCACAATAACACAATTGTAATGGGAGGCCTTAATACTCCATTGTCACAAAAAGATAGATCAACTAAACAAAAAGTCAACAAAGAAATAACAGAACTGAATGAAACATTTGAACAAATGCACTTAACAGACATGTACAGAGTGTTCCACCCAACAACATCAGAATACACATTCTTCTCAGCTGCACATGGGTTGTTCTCTAAAATAGACCATATATATTATTAGCCAACAGAAGATGCTTAAGTAAATGCAAAGGAACTGAAATTATCCCATGCATACTATCTGACCATTGTACAATAAAATTGGAAATTAATGATGCAAGAAACCACAAAAACTCCATAAACACATAGAAATTAAATAAAACTCTCCTAAACAACCAATGGGTCACAGAAGAAATTAACAAAGAAATTATACAATATCTACAATGGAACAAAAATGCAAATACAACTTATCAGAACCTGTGGGACACAATTAAAGCAGTCCTCAGAGGGAAATTTATAGTGGTGAATTCCACCTCAGGAAAATGAGCACAAATAAACAACCTAATGCTGCAAGTCAAAATTCTAGAAAAAGAAGAGCAAGTCAAGCCTAAAACCCAAATAAGGGAGGAAATTATAAAGAGTTGAGCAGAAATTAATGCAATTGAGACTAAGAAAATAATACAAAGAATTAATGAATTGAAGAGTTGGTTCTTTGAAAGAATAAATAAAATTGATAACCCCCTAGCCAACTTTATCAGAAAGAGGAAAAAAAAAACCTCAAATACATGCAATAAGAAATAAAAAGGGAGAAATCACTACAGATTCTGTGGGAATTCAAAAGACCACAATACCTATTTTGAAAATCTATACTCTCATAGGATGGAAAACATAAGATGTACAGATTCCTGGAAACATATGAATTACCAAAACTGAATCAAGAGAATATAAAAACCCTGAGTAAACCAATATCAGTTAATGAAATTGAAAATGTAATTAAAAACCAACAATGAAAAAACCCAGGTCCTGATGGATGCACAGCTGAGTTCTACAAGAAATTTAGAATAGATTTAACACTAATACTCCTCAAACTCTTTAATGAAATTGAAAGGGAAGCAATACTCCCTAAGTCATTCCTGGAAGCAAACATTACTTTCATACCAAAACCAGAGAAAGACCCAACAAAACAAAAAACAAACAAACAAACAAAAAAAACCACTGCTACAGGCAAATTTTCCTAATGAATATAGATGCAGAAGATCCTCAGTGAGACACTGGCAAATGGAATGCATCAAATGATCACGAAGATTACATACTATGATCACGTTGAATTCATCCCAGCATTTCAAGGATGGTTCAACATACACAAATCAATAAAAGTAATACACCATACCTAAATACTCAAGGACAAAAAATCACATGATCATCTCAATACACACAGAAAAAACATTTGACAAAGCCTAACATCTATTCATGATAAAATCTCTACAGAAAATTAAAATAAATGGTCTTTACTTCAGTCTGATACAAAACTGCTATGACAAACCAACAGCCAACATCATACTAAATGGACAAAAACTGAAAGCTTTCACCATAAAATCAGGAACAAGACAAGAATTTCCACTACCACCACTCCTATTCAACATAATTCTGGAAACATTAGCCAGAGCAATTAGACAAGAGAAAGAAATAAAAGGAGAAATTAGGGGAACAACATCTTTTGGAATAGAATCCAAAAAAAGTGAAAAAAAATCTAACAAAGGAAGTAAAAGTTATATATACTGAAGACTACAGTACTCTGAAAAAGGAGATGAAAGAGGATCTCAGAAACTGGAAAGATATCCTGTGCCCTTGGGTAAGAAGAACCAATGTAATGAAAAATGGCTCCACTAACAATATTGTTATACAGATTTAATGAAATTCCAATCAAAATACCATTAGCATATCTCAAAGAACTGGAGAAAATAATCCTAAAATTCATCTGGAACCAGAAGAGACTTAGAATAGCAAAAGCAATACTAGGCACAAAAGGCAAAGCAAGGAACATCACAATCACTGACTTAAAATTATACTACAGAGCCACTGTGATTAAAAACTGCATGTACTGGCAAAAAAAGACCTGTGCCTCAGTGGAACAGATTAGAAGATGCAATAACAAGTCCAAACACACTCAGCCACCTTATGTTTGACAAAAGGGCCAAATGCTTTCACTGGAAGAAAGATATCCTCTTTAATAAATGGTGCTAGAAAAACAGGCTCTCCACATGTAAGACTAAAGCTAGACCCAAGTTGATAATGATGCACTGAACTTAAATCAAAATGGACCAAAAATCTAAATCTTAAAACAGAAACACTAAAGATGCTGTAAAGTAAAATAGGTAAATGAATGTGATTATTATTTATGCCTAATGGTACCAGTAAATTTAATATTAAAAAAGAAAAAAATGAAAATAGAACTTAAAGATGAGACCCAAATGTATAAAATTACTAGACGAAAACAATGGAAATTCTCCCTGACAGTATTCTGGGCAGACTATTTTTGGATATGCTCAAAAGTATGCATAACGAAAGTAAAAATGCAACGAGTGAAACCACATGAAAATAAAAAGCTTCTTTGCAGCAAAGTAAATAATCAACAAAGTGAAAAGATAATCTGTGGAATAAAGGAATTCAATTGCAAACCAAGTATCAGATAAGAGGCTGTTATCTAAACTATACAAGGATCTCAAACTCAATTGCAAGAAAATAACCTGATTTTTAAAATGGACAAAGGACTTAAAAGACATTTCTCCAAATATGTACAGATAGCCAACAGGGATAGAAAAAAAAAAGTTTGACATCACTGATTACCAAGAAAATGCAAATAAAAACAACAGTGAGATATCACTTCAAACCTGTTAGAATGGTTATTACCAAAAAAGATGAAAAATGACAATTATGTGTTAAACAAGAATATGAAGAAAAAGGATACCCTTATGTACTGTTGATGGTAATATAAATTAGTATATCCATTGTGAAAATAGTATGGATGCTCTTTTAAAAATTAAAAATGAAACTACAATACTGTGGTGGTTCGGCTTAATTGTGCCAGATTGATTGATATGGAAGCCACCAAGGGGATAGAAAGCATACTTCTGGGTGTGTCTGGGTAGGTCATGAAGACACAATCTTGAGTATGATGTATAGTTCCTGGGCCCTTCTTCTCTGGCACTGTTTCCACACTCTGCTTCCTGGCCACTTCAGCAATTGCTTTTCTGCCATGATGTTTCTGTCTTGAAACCAGTTGACAATGGACACAATCCCCTGAAACCATGAGCCAATTAGACCCCTTCTCCTTTAAAATGTGAGTATTGGGCACTGTGTCTCAGTGATTTGAAAGCTGACCAACACATATATTACCCAGAAATCCCACTAATATCCCAAATGATATTAAATCAATGTGTCAAAAAGATACTTTTATGCTCTTTGCACCAGTATTCACAATAGACAAATTATGGAGCGGAGCAAAGTGTCCATCAACAAATGACTGGCTCAAGAAATGTGATCTCTATACACAATAGAATAGTACTACACCTTTAAAAAAAACAGAAAATCTTGTCATTTGCAACAATATGGATGAAGCTAGAGGAGACAGTGTTAAGTAAAATAAGTCAAATACACCAAGGCAAACACTCTATAATCTCATATGTAGAAAGTGAAAGACGTCAAACTCATACAAACGCAGAATAAAATAGAAGTTTACCGCAGGCTGGGAACTGGGGGTATTTGGGAGGTATTGGTCAAAGGAAAAAAAAAACTTTTCACTCAAGACAAGTAATTTCAAGAGATCTATTGTGCATGTGAGTGACTACAAATGCTAACATTATTCTCGTTCCCAGTATAATATTTGAGGTAATACATACGTTAAATACTCTTTCTAGCCACTTTATAATGTACATATATCAAAACATCATACTGTAAACACAACAACAAATATCAAAACCTGTGGGCGATCATTGGGTTACTTTGACTGATAAATCTAGGAAAAGTTAATAGCAAAAAACGAAGCCTAGGTAAGAAAAAGCAAGAAAATGAAGATGTAGATGTTTTATACTGTTTACCTGTGGTGCCTGAAGACAGTCATTGACTACAGCCTTCATGGGAGAAACCTTCATCTGCACAGATCCCCAGTGTAGGTTGCTGAGCAGTAAAAGCAGACTAGTTCCAAAACTCTGCTTGAGAGAGCAGTTGATGAAAATAGCATGATTAACATGATCTCCGCAGGCATTTGCTACCCATTCCTTAAGATCAAAACGTTCAAGACTGGTGATACACTCTAAGGAAATTTCTTTCTTTATTTTTTCAAGTTTAGAAGATAAACTCGTGGATTTGAAGAATTGTGTGGTAAAGTGTCAAAAACTTGAAGTGGTAAACAAATGATCTCTGGTACGTTGAGCACTAAGTCCTCAAGCTTATCCATTCCCTTTCCTTAAAATACCTAGACTCTAACAGTGATGAGCAATTTTCCTTAGCATCATCTCTAAATCACATTATCAGTAGCTGATACCCTCAGGAGATGTAAACACAGGGTACTAGAAGTAGACATCAGAGTAGCACAAATCTAAAAGGCACACAGCATTAGAGAAAAGAAGAACAAGAATTTTTAAATACTTCAAGGTTTAAGAGAAATTGCAATTGTTGTAAAACAAGAAAACAAAACTACATTTTGAAAAAATCACTGGGAATTTTAGACTGAATTTAATATATTGGGTTCTTTACTTAGGCATGGTGTATTAAATGGAAACAAATTTGTCCTTCAGGTGTGGACAGTTAGAAAACGGCTATATATGTTATACACATACATGCATAAACATGCAATACAGTTTTATGCGTATGTATTTTCACACATTTGACATCAGGCAGGAAGGGCAATGGCACTAAGAAAGACAACAAATTATATGAATTCTGATTTTCCATGATTTTTCTCTTTA
>RJWT010005863.1:0-30222 GCA_004365215.1 Cuniculus paca | reverse complement strand
AGTCAACATTCTGGTCTTCTGAGCTCTGACCAGAATCTCCCATCAAACTCAGTTCACAGTATTCCAGGGATGCTGCTGCTGCTGCTTCTTCTTCTTCTTCTTCTTCTTCTTCTTCTTCTTCTTCTTCTTCTTCTTCTTCTTCTTCTTCTTCTTCTTCTTCTTCTTCTTCTTCCTCTTCCTCTTCCTCCTCCTCCTCTTCTTCTTCCTCGCCTTCCTCTTCTTCTTCTTTCAATTTTTTTTAAAGAGAATAAAACAAAACAAAACAAAACAAAGCAAAGTAGAACAGAACAATGCAAACAACACAGGACTTCGAAACAATACAACAGGAAATCAACAGTGGCTATCATAATGTCTCTTGTTTTCTTCAAAATAGTTGTCCATACCTTCACATACAATAAATTCAAACAAAGCAAAATAGTATAAAATCAATCAAAACAAAAGAATGAAATCATTATGGGACTTCAAAACAAGCCAATAGGAAGTCAACAATGACTATGCTTTCCATTTTCTTTAGCCAGCATCTCCAAACCTTTCCAAACTCCTCCCATAAGCCATTTCCAAAGGCTTCTGAACTACATGGCCAGGCAGTGTCACATCAATGACCCCACTTTTCTGGTACCAAAATTTATTTACTTTTCTCATTGTTGGGACAAAATACATAACACCCACAAGTTAAAGGAGGAAAGTTTATTTCAGCTTACAGTCTGTAGAGGAAATTATATTCTTTTAGGACTTGAAACACTTCTTTCCAAACTCTCTTTCCCTTTAAGAAGTGTTGGGAAGTCTGTCATAATTCTGATGGGTTTTCTTTTATAGATGACTTGCTATTTCTAACAGCTTTTAAAATTCTGTTCCTGTAACACCTTTCACAATAGCATCCAAAAAATGAAATATCTAGGAATTAGTCTAATGAAGCATGTGAAAGAACTCTACATTAAAAACTACAGTACTCTGAAAAAGGAGATTGAAGAGGATATAAAAAATGGAAAGATATGCTTGCCCTTGGGTAAGAAGAACCAATATAGTGAAAATGGTCACACTTCCAAAACTGTTATACAGATTTAATGTAATTCTGATCAAAATTCCAACAGTATATCTTAAAGAATTAGAGAAAACAATCCTAAAATTCATTTGGAACCAAAAGAGACCTAGAATAGCAAAGGCAATTCTGGGCAACAAAGGCAAGGCAGGGGACATCACAATCCCTGGCTTGAAATTATACTATAAGCTACTGTGATAAAAGCAGCATGGTACTGGCAAAAAAAAAAAAACAAAAAACAGGCTCAAAGATCAATGGAGTAGACTAGAAGATACAGAAACAACTCCAGACATACTGAATCACCTTATTTTTTACAAAGGTGCCAAGCACATCACTGGAAGAAAGATAACTTGTTTAATAAATGGCATTGGAAAAACTGGCTTTGTACATGCCAAAGATTAAAATTGGACCCATATCTTTCACCATGCACTAAAAAAAATTCAAAATGGATCAAAGATCTAAATATTAGAACAGAAACATTAAATATGCTGGAAGACATAATAGATAAAATTCTTGAAGACATTGGTTTAGGCAAAGACTTTATGAATAAAACTCTGATCACATAGGAAGTATCACAAAGAATCAACAACTAGGATCTCATCTTATTAAAAAGATTTTTCACAGCAAGAGAAACTACTAACAGAGTGAAGAGACAACCTACAAGGTGGGAAAAATGTTTGCCAGTTGTTCCTCAGACAAAGGATTATTATCAAGAACATATAAAGAACTCAAAAAAGTCAGTCCTCCCAAATTTAAAGACTCAATCCAAAAATGGTCACTGAGATGAATACACACTTCTCAGATGAAGAAACACAAACAGTCAATAAACATATGAAAAAATGTTCAATATCACTGGTCATTTGAAAGATGCAATTAAAATAACACTGAGATTTCATCTCCAGAAAGAATGGCCATTATCAAGAAATCAATCAATAACAAATGCTGGAGGGGCTGTGGAGTAAAAGGACCCCTTCTCCACTGTTGAGGGGAGTGTAGACTGGTGCAACCACTATGGAAATCAGTGTGGAGATTCATCAAAAAATTAGGATTAGAGGTCCCATTTGACCCAGCTCTTCCCCTTCTGGGTATCTTCCCAAAAGAATTAAAAATATTATACCACAGCAATATATGTGGACCCATGTTTATAGAAGTACTATTTGTAATAGCTAAGATCTTGGAAACAACCCAAATGCTCATCAACTGAGGAATGGATAAAAAAGATGTGATCTTTTTACACAATGGAGTATTACTCAGCCATAAAGGAGGATAAACCAGAGATGTTTATAGGCAAATGAAGGCAACTTGAGACCAAACTTAGAAGTGAACTAAATCAGGCTCACATACATAAACATTGTATTGTCTCCTTAATGTGAGAATCTGGAAGAGTAAATAAGATCCAAAATTAACAAGAGATATTGTGAATGGGAAAAAACTGTTCAAAAGGAAAGAGAAACTGGGATGGGGAAAGGAGAAAAGAAGGAAAGGAAAAGCAAAAAAAAAAAATACACACACACACACACACACACACATACAAGATAGTTTAGGTAGTTATACAACTAATTTCCTTAATTCACTGAAAAGAAAGGTTTTCTCTAATATTGTTTGGACAATTAAATGCCTATATCTTGTACTCTGAGTAACTAATTTAAAGATACAATACACAACGTATTAGCCATTGTTACTTTCCTATTATCTTGTTTTGAAATTTTATTTTTAGTTTTCTTCTTTAAAATAAAATTTTAAAAAAGATTCTGTTTTGTGTTAATTTCTGGTATTTTAATTATGGTATGGTTTGGAATGCCTTTTCTTCTTATCATAGCTATTTGGGGTTCTATATCCATAACTTACCTGTGTGTGTGTTTTTTTTGTTTTGTTTTGTTTTGTTTTGTTTTTTGAGACAGGGTCTGACTGTGTAGTTCAGTGTGGGCTTGAACCTTCTATGTAGCCCAGGCTGGCACAGAACTTGCAGCAATCGTCCTACCTCAGCCTCCCAAGTGCTGGGATTACAGGCATGCACCACCACACCCAGCTAAATTCTTTTTCCACATCTGGAAAGTTTTCTGCTATTAGTTTTGTGAAGAGGTTTTTTAAAATGTCCTTTGTGTTGTCTTCCAAATGTTCATTAATTCCAATTACTCTATTAATCTTTGCGTCATCCAGCAGCTGTTGGATCCACTTTTCATGTTCTCTGGTTGGTTTTAGGCTATTTCTCATTAACTGATCACCAACCATAGTCTTGTCTTCTAGATCTGACACTCTCCTCACATTGGTTGCTTCTGCTGCCCACACTTTCAATTGTGTTTTTAATTTCCTGTGTTTGGAACTTTTTTGCAGATTTCCATTCTTTTCTATGCTTGGAATTTATGTTTTGCACCTCTTTAACTCCACTAGACTTTTATTAGTGTCTTCCCTAGACTCACTGATTATGTGTTTCAACTGAGTCATTAACTGTTTAATCATATCTTCTTTGAATTTGGCAAGCACCTTATTGAACTGTTTTGTTACCTCCATCTATACCTGTTCAGAAATGTTTGCTGTGGGGCTTATGATTTCCTTCACTTTGATGTTCCCTGGATTGACTCTGGGGGATTTGAGAGTTTTTAGAGGCATTTTATTACTTGTTTTCTATGCTCTAGAGTTTGTAGCTTGTTTGGCCCAATGCTCAGTTCTTTGGGAATGGGCCACAGTATTATTTATGACCCCAGGCAATCCAGATATCGGCATACAGAGAAAACCAACAACTATGTCACCTTGGCTATAGTAGTAAAATCAATAATAATAGCATTAAATATAAACTGAATACTGACAAACCCGAAGAACCTCTCATGAACTGCCCTTAACTGAAGCAAAGAGGTCTATGATTTTAATATAGACACTTAGGCAACCCAAATATTGACCTATGGTAAATCAGACTACTAGTTTCTGCTGGGTGTAGGCAGTAGTATAAAAGCCCAGGCAGACTGCTTGATTAAATGCCATCTCCTTCAGATCAACCCCCTCTGAAGGTCACATCCACCAAACCCAGCCTCCCACCACAGAATATAGGCCCCGTGATTTTCCAGGCCTGAACTTGAGCTTTTCAGGGAATCTGAGGTGATATGTCTAGCTCCCACCCTCTTCAAGGTTGTCTCTCACCATCTCTGCAGTAGGGTAACACTTTAACCCTGGGGTGAAACTCTCCTCCAGGGCGTTGCTCTCAGTCTTGATCAGGTCAGTCTTTCGGGTGTTACCTCTGCAACCCTGTGCTAAGGAGAACCAAGGTACAGAACTAGCTAGGATTTGGTAGGACTTGTTTCCTCCTCTCCTGTGTGGGGTGTGTGAGGTGGCCAGTGGCAGCAGGGCAGGTGTGGGTTACTGTTCTTATTGTTGTAATTTTTGTAGATGCCCTTTATCATGTTGAAGGAGCTTCTTTTCCTAGTTTGCCAAGGTTTTTATTTTTTAATCATTAAAGAGTACTGGATTTGTCAAATATTTTTTGTGCTTCTCTTGAGATGGTCATGTAATTTTTGTTTTTTATTATTTTTATATAATGTGTCATCTTTATTGATTTTTAGATAATAAACTAATCTTGTGTTCCTGGAATAAATCCTACTTAGTGACTGTGGTGGGAAGGTTGCTGCTGGATTTTTATACATATTTACAAAGACATTTATTACAAAGAATTGGTTCATGTAATTATACAAGGTAGCAAGTTTAAAATCTACATCATAGGTTTGCAGCCTCCAGACACAGAACATCCAATAGCACAGTTCCCTGTAGGCCAACAAACTGTGACTCAGGAAAGCTAATGATACCAATAAAGTCTGAAGAGAATCTGCTAGAGAATTCTTTCTTATTTAGGCAGGCCAGATATTTTTTGTCCTTTTCAGCTCTTTGACCACCTACATTATAGAGTGTTGGTTTTACTTTACTCAAAGCAATCTACTTTACATAAAGTTCATTGATTTAAATGTTAATAACACCCTCCAGGTCAACGTATAAAGTTAATCATCTCAAAAAGGTTGCAGGATTGAAAGAATTAAAGTCACCACAGTATAGAGATACCTGTATACCCATGTTTATTATGCCATGATTCATAATAGCTAAGGTATGGAAATAGCTTGGATGCTCATCAAAAGGTCAATGGATAAAGAAAATGTGTTATATATGTTTTGAACTCTTGTTCAGCCATAAAGAACAAAATCATACATCATTCACATGAAAATTGATGGAACTGAAGATACAGGGATGATGTGAAAATAGAAGGGATAATGTGAAATAGAAGAGAGACTATTAGAGAAGAGGAAGGGAATCAGGGGATAGGGAAGGAAGACAAAAGGAGTGGCAGGGTAAAAATGATCAAAGTATATGCATGTACAAATATGCCATGAAATACTATTCTGTATAACTAATATGCACTAATAATTCTTAAAAACAAGGTCACAAGATACAAAATCAGTACACAAAATTCATTTGCATTTTATATGCTTGCTATAGCCTAAATATTAAATTTTAAAAATTCCATTCACCACAGTGAATGGAATAAAATAGTGATAATAAAATAGCAATAATTTTAACAAAGTACAAAATTTATACCCTAAAAACCATAAAACATTACTGAAAGAAATTAAAGAAAATTTATATAAATAGGAATAGAAAAGGATAAAATATCTAGAAATAAGATATCTGAAAATGAATCATCCCCAGAATATATAAAGAACACTTATACCACAAAAATGAAAGGACAAATAACCC
The DNA here is from genome assembly GCA_004365215.1 of Cuniculus paca. NCBI lineage: Eukaryota > Metazoa > Chordata > Mammalia > Rodentia > Cuniculidae > Cuniculus > Cuniculus paca. The sequence goes on along the minus strand of RJWT010005863.1, from coordinate 24,449 downwards.
AGTTTAAAAATGATGAAAGGATCTAAATAAACAATTCTCTAAGAAAGATATATAAATGGACAACAGACACATGGAAAGATGCTTAACTTTGTTAGTCTTAAGTGAATTAAAGTCAAAACCACAATGAGATACCATTTACTTCAGATCTGGAATCAAAAAGTGAGACAATACCATATGTTGGTAAGATGTGCAGAACTTGGAACTTCCACACACTGATGTTAGGAATGTAAAATGATGTGGCCACTTTGGAAGGCAATTTTGGAGTTCTTCAAATGATTAAATGTAGAGTTACCACAGGGATTTTATCTCTGTATATTTGCATACATTACGTTTGTACCATGACTCAAGCATGAAAGACGTCAACATAAATGTGTTGATTGAATAAATGCTGATAATTTAAGGTTATTAGATTTGTGGGGGGGGTACTGGGTATTGAATCTGAGGCATTTGTGCTGATCTACATCCCAAGCCCTTTTTATTTATTTATTTATTTTTTATTTTGAAACACAGTTTTAATAAGTCATTAAGTTCCTCAGACTGGGGCCAAACTTTCAGTCCTCTTGCCTCAGTGCTGGAATAACAGACTTGCGCTACCATGCCTAACTTAGAAGATTATTTTAAACTTTCTTCATAATTAGCCCCATGTAGCCTTGTTTAAATCTAAAATAGTGCTCTCAACTTATCATTGTTTGTTCTGAATCTGTTTATCAAAATAGGAAAATTAATCAAATAGGAAGCAGCATACTTGATAGAAGTGGGGCTCCAACTTTTTTTTTTTCAACACCAGGGATCAAACTCATGACCTCATACTTGCCAGGCAGGCACGTACACCACTGAGTTAAATCCCCAGCCCTTGTCTTTTTGGGACAGGGTCTCACTATGCAGTTAAGGCTGGCCTTGAGCTCACTTTGTAGCCCAGGCTGGTCGCCAACTGGCAATGATCCTCCTGTCTCAGCCTCCTGAGTGCTAGGATTACAGGCATGGGCCACCACACCTGGTGTCCCAACTGTTTCTACACTTAATCTTAGCCAAAAGGCCAAGAAATGATGGTTCCAACTGTTTCTTTTTTTTTTTTTTACCACCTGAAGTATTAGTCTTTTGTAGCCTTACCTATCAATTTTTGAGATACTAAATATAAATAATTACTTTTCCTATCATGCCTAGATTGCTTATAAACATAATCTCATTATGTACAAATACAAAATTTAGCTTTAGATAGAAAGCTAGCAGTATATATAATAGTATTAGAAAATTTCAGTCAACTGAATCTAATTTTAGACAAGTAAAATTATAATTTTTCTAATGTATAATTGACTAAATCTCAAAGTTATTTTGAAAGAAAATCTAAATTTACATAGAACCTAACATTTCACTGGTTTTACTACAGTGATAACATCATAGTATTACAGACATCATTTTTTTAAACAGAATATTCTCAGCTTTTAAAACAAAACGTTTCCCTTAATGCCACCATTTAATAACAGTAGCAACCAAAGTGTTCCTACTTTAGATTACTCATTATGCTGAACTGTCTTCTTCTCTAACATATTGTACATCAGTAATGCACTTTTTTTTTTTTTTTTTTTGCGGCACGGGGGATTGAACTCACGACCTTGTGCTTGCCGGGCAGGTGCTTAGACCGCTGAGCTAGATCCCCAGCCCTGGTGTTTTTGAGACAGGGTCTCACTATGCCATTCAGGTTGGCCTTGAGCTCACTTTGTAGCCCAGGCTGGTCTCGAACTCACAACGATCCGCCTGTTTCAGCCTCCCGAGTGCTGGGATTACAGGCGTGAGCCACCATGCCCGGCTAGTAATGCACTTTTTATGTCAGTGAAACATAAATAGATCATCAGTGTGACTTACCATTCACAGCAGGAAAGAAACAATTCAGCAATTTGTTATAGAATGATTCATAAAAAAAGAAACGACTTATAAGATTGATGGTAAAAAGTCAACTTTCATTCTTCTTTGCATGGTCAACAGAGGATAACAATTACATTCCGCAATGCAAAACAGAAAAATAAAGTAAAAATTTTTCTATATAACAAAAAAGAAATTTCATGAAAAGGACTGTAGGCTCATGATGAAGAGAGAACAATGTATGGCTTTTAAGGCTGAATATTTTCTGGAGCTAATGTGCCTCCTCCAATGTTTTCGGTAATCAACTGCATTTCCAAGAATCTGAGATATTTTTGCCAACACTGCATTGTATCAAACAAGGCATATATGCTTCATGAACTGTGATACTATGAAAATCAGGCTACTCCCCAGAAAAAAAGTAAAACTTCAGTTTTGCACTTAGTGGGAGAAAATAAATTCTGAATGAAAAGGCTCTTGTTTTAATCTACTGACTGAAATACAAAGCAATTCTAAGGAATTCTGAAAATATCTTTCTAACCCACATTTCAACCATGCCAGTTTGGCACGAAAGTAGCATTGTAGTCTCTTAAAAACAAGTCACTTGCGATGTGACTCTGGCGGGCGTGGGCCATTTCTTCCATGAGTTGGCCAAGGAGAAACGCGAGAGCGCCGAGCGTCTCCTGAAGATACAAAACCAGCGCGGCGGCCGCGCTCTCTTCCAAGACGTGCAGAAGCCTTCTGAAGCCGAGTGGGGTAAAACACTGGGTGCTATGGAAGCTGCCCTGACTCTGGAGAAAGACCTGAACCAAGCTCTTCTGGATCTTCATGCCTTGGGCTCTGCCAAGACAGACCCCCATGTCTGTGATTTCCTGGAGAACCACTTCCTAGATGAGGAGGTGAAGCTCATCAAGAAGATAGGTGACCACCTCACTAACCTCCGCAGGCTGGCAGGCCCCCAGGTTGGGCTGGGCGAGTACCTCCTCGAAAGGCTCACCCTTAAGCACAACGAGGAGGCCACCGAGGGGCTCCTGCATCACCTGGCATCGGGGCTTCCACCTAACCCTCTTCCTCCAGCCACTAAGGCAGTTTTTTCACCTTTTTTGCACCCCCTCCCAAATCTTGGACCAAAAGAAAATAAAGCCTTTTGCAGCAAAAAAAAAAAGTCACTTGTACTTTAAATCACAAAAGGATGGGAAATGAGATTTATGAAGAAAAAATATATACAGTGACAAATTGTATATTGTTATAATTTATGAGTTATTTTATGGAACTCATGAAAGAGAAAGATGCTATGTCAAAATTTTATTTTTAAAATTGAAATAAGATGCAGAAATCTATGCAAAATACAAAACATTTTTATTATACTTAGAAAATAGTATAATATAGTTGTGTATGCTTGGAATATGCTTACAAAGCAAACTATTCACTGTGACTAAATAAACTGATAAAACTACAGAGTAAACTTTAGAAACACTTGTGGCGCTTATACATTAATATTTTCTGCCTTTAGTTCATTCTCAAAAACTATAATTTTATGAATTATTTATGCTTCAGTGAAATGAATGTGTTAGCATTTAAAAAATCTATCGCTCTAGATCCAGATTCCTAATTGCAAAGGAAAGGCCTAGAAAAGATCTGGACAGAGTATCTAGCAACTCTTTCCAAGATAGAAATACAAAGACTCATAAGATCTCAGGAAATTGCAGCATATAGACTACTACCTACAAATATTATAATAACCATAACCAAAAAGCCATAATGGACCATAATAAATTAGGATCACTGGTGTCCAAAGTAATAGTACATCTTATAGTCGACTAATGGGCAATATTAGTCCTCCATCATTTTACAAATATTTTTCTGTGTCAGAAATTTACTTGAGTCACTTAAAAAGACTGGGTTAACTATCTCTTTAGAGAAAAATATTTCTCCTTCACCATTTAAATTTAACATGTATTTAAATAAGATTCAGTATCTAATTCCAGAACTACATTGGTTGATTTCTTTGAAGAAGTCTGTGTAGAGGCCTTTCTATAAAGGAAGTTGCTTTCAGAGCATAGGTCTACTTGTAGTAAACTTGAATACAACAGGGAAAAACAGACCCAACTTCTCAGAGTTCTGTGAGGTGCCATGATGTTTCTGTGGTCTTTCTAGCTTGGTTTTAGGCCCAAACCTCCACCACGAGAAATAAAGACCTGTTCTGAAAGTGCTATGGGGGGGGGCTGATAAAATGCTAAGTACACATTTATGATAAGATTTTATAGACAGTTTTACATAATACTATGTGTGTCCTAGGGTTCCTGGAACTCTTACATGGGAACCATGTCCCATGTTCTGAATGGAACTAAGATTTCATCATTCTTATGATTTAAGAATTTTAAAACTTAAATTGTGTTCCTTTATCATTTCTGAATCCATTGCCAAATTACAATCTAACCTTTGCATTTTTCCTTAGATCTTATTGATCACACAAGAAAGTGAATAGCACAAATATTTAATAAGTTAAACTATTGGTAGAAATTTTGTTAGACTTGTCTTTATGTGACTAAGATAAATAATCTGAAAGGAAATTTTTATAAAAAATTTTTTAGTGGGAAGATGCCGGAGCAGTAAACAGCAGTAAATCAGCTCCACTGAGACTTGTAATCCAGAGACTGGAATATAACAACTTGGGGAAGAAAAGAAGGAGGGAAGTGGATCCCTGGGACCCAAGAAAGATCTGAAGGGAGAATTGGAGCTCACAGGGAAAGTAAAGAAGCAGACCTCAACACAGAAAAATGAGGTGGAAAACTGCATTTTCTCCCTGACTTCCAGTTTGTAGCATGAGAGAAGACGCTTGACTCTACAGAAACACTGTGAGGGTGGGTGACTCCAGGGGCCTCCAGGGAGGAATGCACCAGTGGAATGGAGCAGTGGATGCACTTCGCCAGAAGCCATATTAAGGAGGGGCCACCTGAACACCGGACTTGGGGCAGCGGTGGGTTGGCATTATCTCAGAGCCTCCGGTGACTGGGTAAGGTACAACTGTGGGAGACATCCAGGGCCAGGGAGCCAAGGTTGGGCTGGCAAGAGATACCCAAATTGTTGTAGGCTGAACAACTCATGTCTCCAACTCCACAACTAGAGGCCAGAATCAGCCTAAACTTCAGTGGAGCTGGAGAGCACCAAAATTGGCACCCCACTCTATTTCTATTACAGGCTTTCTGGGACCATCCAGCACATATCTGAGCCCTTTCTGCCTCCTTTGTCTACCAGTGACAGTGGAAACACACTGTGAACTGGACACTACCACAAAACTGTAGACGCCAGAAGATAACCACAGGCTTAAAATAATGAAGAAATCTTTTTTTTCCCTCAATTCTTTTTGTTTTTTCATAAGTGTGGACATTGTTTTTCATTGTTTCATTTTGTTTTGCTCTTGTTTTTGTTTTTTGCTTCTCTGTTTCCTTCCTGTCTTTTTCATCAGTTTCTGAAAGCTTGAGTAATCTTCCATGGTTCTTCAGCCTTGCTTCTAATCTCTTTGACTTATTTTATTTGTCTATTTTTTCTCTTATCCTTTTAAATTTTCTCCCCTGAGGGTAAAATTGCTCTATTGGGTGGGTACTTACTGTATATAATTTTCTGATTTGTTTTAGATTTCATTATATAACTATAAATCTTGTATCTATTTTTTTTTATTTTAAAGAAAATAGGACAAAATAAAACAAAACAGAACGAAAAAAGCGAAAGAAAACAGAATAGAGTCAAACATAATATAGCATTTCAAAACAGAACACTGCAAGCTATACAGGTTTTCAAAACATAGCAACAGGAGATTAACAATGGTTACCCTAGTGTCTCTTGCTTTCTTCAAAATGGTTGTTCTTACATTTACAGACAATAAACTCAAACAAAACCAAGTAGTATAAACCAGATAAAAGAGAAAAGCATTACAGGTCTTCAAGTCGGATAACAAGAAATGAGCAATGGCTACTGTAGTGTCTCATTTTTCAAAAGAGCTGTTCCTATCTTCTCGCTTATTGCTTTCAAATAGTCCTGTATCACTTTCACTGTTTTGTTTAGGAAAAAAAACTTGTGCAAGGGAGGAAATTATAAAGATCAGAGCAGAAATTAATGCAACGAAGATTAAGAAAACAATACAAAAAAATCAATGAATCAAAGAGTTGATTCTTTGAAAGATTAAATAAAATCAAGAAACCCTTAGCCAATCTTATAAAAAAAAAGAAAAGATTCTAATCTAGGCAATTAGAAATAAAAAGGGTGAAATTACAACAGTTCTTGCAGAAATCTAGATCATCAATAGCTACTTCAAGAACCTGTACTTGAATAAGATGGAAAATGCAAAAGAAATAGATAAGTTCCTAGATACATATGAATTACCAAAGCTGAATCAAAAAGATATAAAAATTCTAAATAACCCAGTATCAGTCAATGAAACTGAAGAAGTAATTTAAAAACTACCAATGAAGAAATGTGCGGGTCTTGATGGATTTACCACTGAATTGTGCAAGAAATTTAGAGAAAATTTAATGCACTACTCCTCAAAATCTTTAAGAAACTGAAAGGAAAGCAATACTCCCAAGAACATTCCTGGAAGCAAGACTTACTCTAATACCAAACCAAAGAAGGATCCAACCAAAATAGTAAACTACAGGTCAATCTCCTTAGTGAACATAGATGCAAAAATCCTCAACAAGACACTGGAAAACAAATTATCATCAAGAAGATTATACACTATGAGCAAGTAGGATTCATCCCAGTGTTGCAGGAATGATTCAACATATGCAAATCAGTAAATGTAATGCATGACATCAACAGAACTAAGAATAAAAACCACATGATTATCTCAATAGACACAGATAAAGCATTTGACAAAGTCCAACACTCATTCATGATAACAACCCTACAGAAAACTGAAATAGAAGGTCTTTATCTCAATGTGATAAAAAGCCACCTATGACAAACCAACAGCCAACATCATACTAACTGGTCAAAAACTAAAAGTTTTCATTCTAAAATCAGGAGCAAGACAAGGATACCCACTCTCACCACTCTTGTTCAATATAGTTCTGTAAACATCAGTCAGAGCAATTAGAAAAGAAAAAGAAATAAAAGGAGTAAGGATAGAAAAGAAAATGAAATTATCATTATTTGTGGATGACACGATACTCTGCATAGAAAACTCCAAAAACTCCACCAAAAGATTCCTAGATTTAATAACCAAATTCAGGAACATAGCAGGATACAAAGTCAAAACTCAAAAATCAATAGCATTCTTGTACACAAATAATAAACTTACTGAGAAAGAAATTAGGGAAACAACACCTTTCACAATAGCATCTAGAAAAATGAAATATATAGGAATAAATGTAGTGAAGGAAGGAAAAGACCTTTACATCAAAAACTATACTACTCTAAAAAAGGAGATAAAAAAGAACATCAGAAAATGGAAAGATATCCCTTCTTGGATGGGCAGAACCAATATAGTGAAAATGGTCATACTTCCAAAATGGTTATACATATTTAATGCAATCTTAATCAAAATACAAGTAGCATACCTCACAGAACTGGAGAAACAATCCTAATCTTCATTTGGAACCAGAAGAGACCTAGAATAGCAAAAGCAATTCTGGGCAACAAAGGCCAAGTCAGGGGACATCACAATCCCTGACTCAAAATTATACTACAAAGCTACTGTGATAAAAATAACATGTTACTGACAAAACAAAACAAGACCAAAAAACAAAAAAAAAACAAAACAAAAAACAGACCCAAAGATCAATGGAACAGAATAAAAAATGCAAAATAAACTCCAAACACACTCAGCCACTTTATCTTTGACAAAGGGGCCAAACATTTTCACTGGAAGAAAGATAGCCTCTTTAATAAATGCTGCTGAGAAAACTGACTTTCCATATTCCTGATTAAACCTACACCCATATTTCTCACCATTCACTAAACTAAAATCAAAATGGATCAAAGATCTAAATATTACAGAAACAATTTGCTGGAAGATAGAACAGGCAAAACTCTTGAAGACATAAGTGTAAGCAAAGACTTTTTGAACAAAACCTCTACCACAAGGGAAATACTACAAAGAATCAACAACTGGGACCTCATCATATTAAAAAGCTTTAGCACAGCAAAAGAAACCACCAACAGAGTGAAGAGACAACCCACAGAATAAGAAAAAAAATTGCCAGTTGTTCCTCAGACAAAGGAAAAATATGTAGAATATATAAAAAACTAAAAAAAAATTGGAATTTAAAGACCCAGTTCAAAAATAGACACCTGAAATGAATAGACACTTTTCAGATGAAGAACTACAAATAGCAAATAAATATATGAAAAAATGTTCGACATCACTGGTCATTTGAAAGATGCAATTAAAACAACACTGAGAGTCCATCTCACTCCAGAAAGAGTGGCTCTAACCAAGAAATCAACCACTAACAAATGCTGGTGAGGCTGTGTGAGAAAAGAAACACTTCTCCACTGTTGGCAGGAATAAAAATTAGTACAAACAATATGGAAATCAGTACAGAGATTCCTCAAAAACCTAAAACTAGAGGTTCCATTTAACCCAGCTATTCCTCTTCTAGGTATACAGCAATATATGCACACTCATGTTTATAGCAGCACAATTTGTAATAGCTAAATCTTGGAAACAGCCCAAAACGCCCATCAATGGATGAATAGATAAAGAAAATGTGATTTTATATACAATGAAATACTACTCTGCCATAAAGAAGGATAAATTTGAGACATTTTTAGGTAAACAAATGCACCTTGAGACCATACATGTAAGTGAAAAAAAGTGGACACACATGTTTAAATATTACATTGTTTCTCTTGTGTGAGAAACCCAAGGGGAAAATAAGGACCAAAATGGGTGATAGATATTGGGAATTAGAAAATGTTCAAATGGCAAGAGAAACAAGGGAAGGGGAGGAGGAAGGGAAGGAAGGGGAAAAAAGAAAATAGAAGGAAAAAATGGAAACAAAGCTTTTGTAAATGAGGAAGGGAAGAAGGATTGAAGGGAGGGGAGAGGAATGAGGAAAAAAGATGAATCAAGATGTATGATGTTCAGGTACAAATTCCCTATGAAGAATGTGATCTTAATGCATACCACAAGTGTAAAAATAAAATTAATTTTTAAAAACCCTTTTATTTTCAACCAGGCATGGTGGTACATGACCATAATCCCAGCACTTGGGAGGGCGAGGCAGGAGGATCACCATGAATTGGAAGACAGCCTAGGCTACATAGTAAGTTTAAGGTCAGTCTGAACTACATAGTGAGACTCTGTCTCAAAAACGAAAACAAAAACAGAAACAAAACCTTTTTGTTTTCAATCTTACAACAGTCTCACAAAATAATTATGTTAAATTCTCTCTTTACTATGAATCTTTGACCAAAAAAAAGCCATATAAAATACCAAAATGAGATTTTGTACACTTTCTATTTTAATTGAAAAATCTTATAACTTTAAAAAATTCTTTTAAATCTTTGAGTTAAGAGGTTACCAAGAGCAAAAAAATTTCAACAAAGTCATGTCAAATACAGCAAAGGTGTAGAAAGTTCAGTATAAGGATTGTAAGTCTCAGAGATAGAACTTCAGATGCCATCATGCTATCTTTTCCAATTTGTCTGCAATGTTGCCTGAATCTCTGCCAATCAAAATATGATTCATTCATAAAATCACCAACTCAATGAAACCTTCCCACACAGTGCCAATGGATCTTTTTTCTATACCCTAAGAGCATGAACTTTGGGGTCCAAATGCTGAGGGTGGAATTTTAATCCTTTTAATTATTCACTGTGCATGAAGCCTTGGGCTTATTTCTGCAAGTTTCAGTTTCTTCATTTATAAAATCAAGATAATAATATCTACCCCAATAAAATAGCTGGGGACATTAAAAGTCACAACATATATAAAGCCCTGAGAACAGTGTTCAATATTGTTATTTAGGATTACTTCTATCAATCATACACTCTCTGGTATTAAATATCTTCCCTGACGTGGTAGCACACACCTGTGATCCCAGCACTTGGAAGGTGAGGCAGGAGGGTCACTTTGAGCTTAAGGCCCACCTGGGCTACATAGTGAGTTCAAGGCCATCCTGAATTACTATGTAAGTGAGACTCTATCTCAAAGAAACAAAACAATATATCTACCCTGAGGAAGTAGAGAAGGTGACAGCTTCTGGGAAGTGATTTGATAATACTCATTTGAGAATCATATACACTTTCAGGCTCTATAAATTTCACTCCTCATACTATATTTATAGAATATAAGGAAACGTGCTTTCACATGCACAAAGGTATTTATTACAACACTATGTATAACTGCAAAATCAGGAATTAAACTTAGTCAGTTTTTGTCACTAGAATAAAATATCTCCATAATCAATTTATAAAGAGAAAGTGTTACCCATCTATACCTCTCCTGGGAATATTTTTGAAAAAATTAAAAACACTATTCTATAGTGATACATGCATATCCATGTATATAACAGTACAATTCACAATAGCAAAGCTCTGGAAAGAGCCTACATACTTGTCAACAAATAAACGTATAAAGAAAATGTGGTATATATACACAATTGAATATATTCAGTCATAAATAAGAATGAAATCATGTCATTTTCAGGTCAATGGATGGAACTCAAGACCATCATGCTAAGTGAAATAAGCCAGACTCACAAAGTTATATGGAAAACCCAAATATAAGTAAATTAGTGAGTAAAATAAAAGAGAGATGATAGAAAACTAGAAAATAGATTCTCTGAGACCTAAAGAGTTCTCATTAGGAGCTCCTCTTCAAGGCCCCATCACCTCTCAATAGCATCACAAAGTCTTTAAGTCTTTAACACATGATTCTTTAGGAAACATTCAAGATTCAACGATAGCAATACGAATATTTAAATATAAAGAAGTAATAAAGTATGTAAATGAAAGAAAAAGTCGCTATAATTAAAAATGTGAAAAGATGGGACATATTTACACAATTAATGTTAAGTATAACATATAATAAAATTTTACATATGATTAAAAACATACAAATAAATATATCATTGAAAAATACAGGAGAGGGTAGAACATATAAAAATGAAAATACTAAGGACAGAATGATAGGACAGTTGAAAGATTTGCATTGCATTTCAATTACCTTAATGTTATACAATATTGCATTTTAAAAGTTTTTTTTCCTAGGGGCTGGAGTGTAGTTCAGGGGCAGAGCATGTGCTTAACAAGTAGGAGGCCCTAAGTTCAATCCCCAGCATCAAAAAACCCAAAAAAGTTCTTTTATTGAACCAAAATCGACCTCTTCCCACACCCGTAATTTTTACCTACTGGCTCTCTTTCTGTCTCTTAGAATTATGTGAAATAAATCAACTTGATGTATTTGAAAGTTTTAGTACTCTCATTCTCTGGCTTTCTGGAAGATAGACTATAGAGGCAAGGATGACATCAGGGGAACCCAGTTAGGAGGCTCAGCTTTTATTTAACAAGAAAGCAGTGATGATGGCTCAAATTAACACAGTTATCAATATGGCCAGAATTGAGCAATATTTCAAAGGCAGAAAAAACTGAAATGGTAGCCAAAAGGATGTGGAAAGTAAGGAGAAAATAGGAGCTAAACACATCCCTGGTCAGGTTGTTTGGGAAAGTGATGATACTGTACCAAGATAAAGAATGTAAAAAGAAAACAGCATATCTGATTATTAGATAAAATTCTATTTGAAGATGAGTTTTAGGTATCAATAGAATATATATATCTATATATTGATGCAAAGATCAATATGAAGTCAGTGAGACAAAACCATTCCAGTGAAATAAAAGGCAAAAATTGAAGAACACATGAATGGAATAGAAAATAAAAACAATTAGAAGTAATCAGAATAATCAAAAGACAACTTTTTGAAGATTAAGTACAAATATTGAGTTTTGGCAAATATAACTTAAAAAACCAAATAGTACACAAATAATTAGTGCTAGATATAAAAAGAGGAAAATAATTACAGGAACAGAGAAGATTTTTAAAATTATGAGATCTTATGAATAACTTCATACCAAAATATGTGAATAGCTAAAGGTGAAGGCCAGGTATTTACATTTTTTGGTATGAAGTAATTCATGAAAGTTTCCTGTGTGTGTGTGTTTTGTTTACTTCCCAGTAATGAAGATTGAACCCAAGGCCTCACTATGCTAAGCATGCATTCTACCACTGAGCCATACCCCTAGCCTAGAAGTTTTTCTATAATTAAAAACACAATACTTATCTGTTTCTGTAGTTATTTTCCCCTTTTTAGAGGAAAACATAGAAAGTACATCTCTGTAAACTTTGGAGTAAACAAAAATTTCTTAAGTAGTAACCCAAACTGCTGAATATAGCTGAAAAGATCAATAAATTAAACTATATTAGAATTAAGAACTATTGCTCATAAAACATCTCATTAATAGAGTAAAAGGCAATTTATAAGGTTGAAGCTATGTACTATACATGTACCTGACAAAGGACTTATATGCAGAGCACAAGTGCAAAACTTCTAAAAATCAGTAAGAATGAAAGATAATCCAATTAAAAATGGTCAACAATTTGGATAACTTCATAAAGAAAATATTCAACATGACTGTAACCATAGGAAAAGCTGTTCATCTTATTAGTCATCAGGGCAATGCAAATTAAAACTAAAATGACATACTGTACACATACAAGAATGGCTAAAATTTCAAAAGATGAAAAATGTCAAGAATTGGTGAGGTGAGAGCATGAATCAACTGCAACTCTCATATATTGCTGATAGGATTGTAAATTGGCACAACTGATTTAGAAACTGTTTTGTGGTATCTATTAAGGCTAAATGTACATGTAACCCTTTCACTCAGTAATTCTTTTCCTAGTGATTCCACTCCCACCAGATATATTTACATATTTCATTAAACACATGTTCCAGAATGTTCAAGTTGTACTGTTCATAATAGTCAAAAACTGGAAATTTTCCAAATGTACATCAACAATAGACTGGATAAATTGTGAGAATGATCTACAACATGTAGAAACATGGAAAAATATCTTATAATATTGATTGAAAAGATAGTCTATGTTCTATGATTCCACATCTATAAGATGAACAAGAGAAACTAACCAATGCTAGTACAAATCAGATCGATGATATTCTTGTTGAATAGAATAGTTGCTGCAAAGTAAGATTAGACCTCTGCGGAAACTAGTAGTATTCTCTGCTTGGATCTGATTGCTAACTTCATGTTTATCCCGTAGGTTGGGGACAGGGTGTTGCAAGATACTCAGAGAACACAATTTAAGAACGCTCTCATTTTGGTGCCTGAAAGCCTCCTTAAAAGGAGGTTTCTAGTGTGCCTCACTCTTCTCCCAGCCCTAATGTGCAGCTTATGAATATTTATTGAGCTACATGGTTACGATACATATATTTTCTGTATGTATATTATATTTGAATTTAAAAATGTTAAAAGGATCTGGTCTACCTTATTTTACAAATGAAAACAAACCCTTAAAAAATCTAAATGTGAAAAGAAAAGCTTTAAAACTTTTAGAATAAAATATAGGAGATTATTAATGATCTTAGGTAGCAAAGGGTTTCTTAAATATATCTAAAAATATATTAAAGAAAAAGATTAGACTACATGAAAATTAAGAACTCTATCAAAAGACCTCTTAAAGAAAGTGAAAAGATAAGCCACAAACCTGGAAAAAATATTGCAACTGGGCTGGGGATTTACCTACCTGGTAAGCGCAAGGTCTTGAGTTCAATCCCCGGTACCAAAAAAAAAAAAAAAAAAAAAAAAAAAAAAAAATATATATATATATATATATATATATCAACATAAATAAGTGAAAAAGAACGATTATTTAGAACAGGAAAAAAATGAATAGCCCAATAGAACAATGCATAAAATACTTTAACAGCTATTTTATATAAAAGAAAACCAGAATGGTCAATGAAAATATTCTCAAACTTACTAATAATCAAGGAAATTCAAAATAAATTATGCAGTATTACTATTTCATATCCAGCAGACTTGCAGAAAACTTTGACAAAAGTAAGTTTTGGTAAGAATATAGGAAATTTCAGCACTCAGGAGGTTGAGGAAGGAGAGTTGCAAGTTCAAGGCCAACCTGAACATTTTAGTGAGATCCTATATCAAAATAAAATAGGGATGGGGATACATCTCAGTGGTAGAGTGCCCCAGGATTCTATCTCTGATACAGGGGGAGAAAAAGAATACAGCAATGGAAATGAAAAAACAACAACCACACACAATGGATGAATCTTGGTTTTAATGATCCAGCAAAAGACTCAATGATAAAAAAAAAAAACAAAGGAAGAATTATCATAAAACTCAGTAGGTGGTTAGCTTTAGAATAAAGTGGTGGTACAATGAGGAAGAGGGTGGTTTCTAGGTAGAGGCAACGTTCTACTTCTTAAACTAACTGAAAGGTGTATAAATATTTACATTGTACATATTACTTTTACATACTGTATGATAAATGACATACTTAAAAATAAAAGAATTTTTAAGGCAATAAGGTAAAGATCCTATAGGTGTATATATGTGTGTGAATGTGTGTTATGTTCCATGAAGGAATAAAAATAGGAATTCTTAGTGGGAAATGTTACTAACACTTCACTAGATTTACTAAATTCTCCAATATGATTGGCTGGCTAGGAGAGGAACTTGAATCAACTATAAGTTTACCAAAAATATAGATCTTTATACATACAGTTTCTACTATATATACACTTGGGAAGTGTTATCACATGCCTTGTTTAATCTATTGATTGAACTATTCCTTCTCAGGCTGTCTTGCTTACATTTCATTTGGCAAAAAAGAAAGAAATTCTTAATCTTTTAAGGATAATAATCCAGTTGAAACATGCATTCTTTTCTTAATTTTTATTTTTTAGCCTCTCTTAGCAATATCTTCCTTGAATAGGATCAAAAGAAGAAAATTGTAGCAAAATCTAAAACCATTTTTATGTATGACATTGTGAAATACTAAAAATGAAAAAAAACCTCATTTGATTGGTTATACCATTCGTATTAATTGAATTAAAACTAGGACCTCTTTTCAATGTATTAAACATAACACAGAGTTAAAGATCCAGAAGGAACCTTCAGAAATTGTTTAGTATAGCCATCATCAAGTAGGACTCGGACTATCTCAAGCAAATAAGTTATCAACCTAATCTTAACACATCTCCTGAAATAATTTTATAGTATCCTTTCCCAGCAAAGAATCTGAATTAGTTAATTAATTAATTTGGTCTCAGAACTCTTTTCATAAACAACACTAACATACAGGAGACATTACTATACAGAAAAGGCCAGTTAATGCCTAGAGATTTTCTTAGGCACAAGGGGGCGCTAGTAAGTACTCAGCTAACTCTTTAAGTCTCTGTACAAACAGCAAAATAAAGAGCTCAGAGTGCTGCCCATTCAGCACCAATGGTTGCAACTTCACCAACCGACTTCCCCTGTGATATGGTCTCAAAGCTTACGTCTCTTGACATACATGAGAATTGATGATCACTTTGTTTCTAAACTGACTTGGGTTAATCTATAAACTTTTTCTTTCCCAATCCCTTTCCACCCAATTACTCTAGCAATCAAGAGCTGAGTTGCATACTTCTATGGAGTATGAATAGACACCTAAATATTGCACAGTCCTAAAAATATGTTATTTATAAATGAGAAGAAACTCCCAAATTTTCTAATTTATGGGTAACTTTAATAAAATAAATATATCGGGGAATCTTTTTTTTCCCTCTAGTCATGAACAATTTTATCTAACAACATATATTTCTTTCTTGAAGACTACTTTTTTAGACTAAAAATTCCTTGACATCAGGGACTAGTTCTGTTTCAATTTTTATACCTGGCATGCTCCATTGGACTTTGTTACTGTGACATGACCTGTACATGAACTGAAAAATGTCAACTGTATTTAACTAAAGCAATGGAGGATCACTAAAACTTGGCCTTACTTGATTATTGCATTCTTCCTCTTCCTCATCACAGTCTAGGCCTTGATGAGCAATTTCAGTAGTGCTGTTCTCCAGAAAGAGATTATCCAAATCAGACACTCTGGAGGTCTCCGTTGTGACTTTCACTTTCATACTATGAAAACCAGTGGAGACCAATCCCACTTGCAGGCTGATGGGGTCTCCCTCAAACAGCAGGAAGTGTGAGTTCACTCCTTCTTTAAAACCAGGGGGTTGGTAGTCGTGTGGGGTCACTGCAAAATGAAAAGGGCAAAAAGTCATGAAAATTGTTTTCAATAGAATAGATCCAATTAATATTTTCTGTGTAGTAACAGATATCTTTTTTGGGCTTTTTTTTTTTTTTTTTTGAGACAAGGTCTCTGTATACAGTTCAGACTGGCCTTAAACTCAATATGTAGCCTAGGTTGGTCTCTTAACAGTGATCCTGCTGCCTCAGCCTCCTGAGAGCTGGGATTATAGGTATGCACCACAAGTCCTGGTTAAAGAAGGAATTTGACCAGAGGGCACCACTTACCTTCCTTATAGTAATGGAGTTTCATAGTAAGTATAACATCATTTGGAAGGGGTCCAAGGTTTTGCATCAATATGTACAATTTACGAATCAGTAGAACACTGGCTTTCTTAATATCTTCACTGTTTGCTCCACTTTCAAAACTTGTACTACTACTATAATCACATAGAAAAATAGCATACTTTATAATCATATATAATATTGACAATCTATTTTAAAAAGAATAAAACTTTTAACCATATGATCAAATAATTATAAATTAAATACCAGGACATTTTTGAGACAATTTTTAGAATGTAAATTAAGAGTGATTGTACTTTTCCAATGCATACACAAAGGAATTGTAAATAGCAAGTTCCCCTGAAACATTTAAAAATGACCTTTTTAAAAAATTTGGTTTACAAATAACCACATGCCATAATAATGAGAACAATGGGCTTGCAATTACATGACCCAGCATCTAATACCAATTCTGTAGTTAACTACCTGAATGACCTCAGTTAAGTCATTTAGACACACTCTAAATTGGTTAACCCATTTGTGAGATAAACTTACAGATACTTCTATAGCACTTCAAGCATAAAATGACCTTCTAGCTCTGTGTCTATCTGCCATCCAGTTATGTCTCAAAAACATCCTCTCCTCACTCTTCTATGAATACCCGCTTTTCTTATTGTCCACATGGCAAAACATTCTCCATACCACTACCAAAACAATATTCTTCATAGGAAAATCTGTTCATATCACCTTTTTGCTTAAAATTACACTGGTACATTCATCATTTTTCAAATACACAGATGGTATGTGTGCAATATTTTTCATGTCCAGTCAACTCCTTACCTCCACCTTCACCTGCAGCTCCACCCGGTGTCCTCTCAACCATGTGCATTTTTTTTTTTTTGGACCAGGGATCAAACTCACAATCTTGCGCTTACCAGACAAGCGCTTGAGCCACTGAGCTAAATCCCCAGCCCAACCATGTGTATTTCTATATGGTGCTCACTTCATTTGTATTGTGCTTTTCCACTTCTCTTAAGACTCTCCCACTTCATGCTCTAAAATCTAATTCATATACTTCATGGAAGCATCACCATCTTCCGTGGGCCAGAGTCCCCTCTAGACTGTGAGTGGCTCTTTCATTTTACAGTACTGAGTTTGGTATCCAGCTACTCGATAAACGTTTGTTGAATTAATGAATGAACAGGACAGTCAGACTAAATTACCTTCTAATTCTAAACCATTGTTATTTTTCTCCAAAGGTTTCTTCCCCAATTAGTCTCATATCTGAGTAGTTTTCAGGAAGTGCTTGACTGTGTTGTGTTTGCACAGTGCATTGCACATAGTAAACAGTACTGAAAAATAATCCCAAGTAGTTGAACTTTTGGGGTTTTTTTTTTCTAACTAAGCTGTGGAAGTAGTGTGAATTTGTAAACCAAACATTTATTAAGTGAACACATTAGTTCCTCTATCAGTTTCAAACAATTTAAAGTCTTGTCCACCAGGATTTAACTAATTTGAACATACTTAACCAAAGTGAAGGCCTCTACAGCTAGGTAGCTCATGGAATCCTCCAGAATACTTAAATAAAATCATATTCAGGACTCTCATTTAAATAAATGCTTAACTTTGGTTTCTTTTTTTTTTTTTTTTTGAGGCACTAGGGATTGAACTCACGACCTTGCACTTGCCAGGCAGGCACCTAGGCCACTGAGCTAGATCCCCAGCCCCTTAACTTTGGTTTCTAAGAAACTGAAATATGCATTACTTTCTCCTCTGTGTAGTGTCTGAAAGATGCGGTCATTTCCATTTTACTGAAAACATGTATGACATGTTCTATATAATCTGTAAAGTGCTATACAAATATTAGTTAATAATGGTTAATATTTGAATTCTCATTTTTGGTACTGACTTTTTCTTCACATTTAAATTAAGAGGAAAAATAAGGAAGTGGGTCTTAGAGAGAAAGCCTCAGGATTCCCAGAGCTAATAGGGACAAGGGAGAATTTTGCCATAGTTTTCTTCAGAGCTCTCCTTTCTGGGGGTACCTATCTCTATTCCTTGGAAACCTCTCCTAACCCGGGCTTTCTAGCACCATTGTATCTTCCACTTCTATTCCATCTCACCAGCAATACTTAGCTCTCTATATATACTAGCTGATCTGAAGCCAAAAGCTACTGAGGAAGGAATATGTCAATGTTGTTCCTTAACACACATGTCCTGATCTGCACTGCAGCCCTTCTGAAACAATGTCTTTGTTTTTGCTAATTAATCCATTACAGAGTTTCGACTTGATAGGAAAATACAGTGCTTTTTAGTCTTTTCCATACAGGGATATACATAGAAAATGCTATCTATATGACATTGTGGGGTAAGTAGATGAGAATATTTGTGTATGGAGGCAAATAATTCAAGGGTTTTATCTACCCCAGAGCTGGTCTGGCTATATTGACAGAAGAGGGACAAGTAGCTCAGCATAGCAATTGAGGAATTTTAAGTTAATAGCTAGATGGAGTTTTATGGAGTTCTTCAATCAAAATGTGTACACAGAATTTCTACTACCGTGATACTCATTTTTGCTTCTACTCCCACCAAATAAATCCACAGATTGCAGAAATTCAACAATTGTCGCAGTCCCTTTTTATACTAGTGGAATTTTGTACAGTTTATGGATAAATAATAAAAGCCATGTAAGCCTTTTCTCTAATCTACAGAAGCTTATGTTTATCTTACTTCTGTGCATTTCTCATGTTCATTAAACAAGTAGATTCTACCTGTCAAAATCCATAGTGGCTCCTTCTTTTGTGTATTTGAATTTGAACTGATAAATCTCAGTAACATTCTAGAAAAACCAAAGGGAATAAAAAAATTAATTCTAACAAAGAAATCCAGAATTTACCTGATAATAAGGAACATTGTGTAACTATTACACTTCCTACATACCTGTTTGTCTCACAGTATTACATAATTCAGAATTAATATTTCTAGATATAACATTTCCACTTTGTGCTAAAAATGAGTTAGATGACAAATAATACAATTATCATTAAGGCTGGGGAAACATTAAGGCACAGAGTCAAGTATCTAATCCAACTAGGTAAATAACAGTATAACCAGTTGAAAAAAATATCGATGTAATAAATACTTTACTGAATTTCTATTTTGTGCCAGGCACTGACAAGAGTGAATAAAACAGGAAAGATCCCTGTTTTTCCAGAATTTATAGTCTGATCAAGGACAATCAATAAGTAAAAAAAAAAAAACAAGAAAAATTCAGATAGTATGAGTGGGGTGAACAATATGAAATAGATGCTGTGATAAGGTACATAAAGGGAAGAAATGCTGATTTGGTTTGGAAGGGCGAAGGAAGGCCTCGCTGAAGAAGTGATGCTTGAGTTGAGCCTCAAGAGGGACCAGTCATGTGCAGACCTGGGCATGCGATGCCCCAGACAGAGGAAACAGAGGCTGTGAAGTGGTAAGGGACGCCTCTTTTAGGATCCAAGAGGAGGCTAAGTAACTAGAGATGAGCAAGCAAGAGGGAGAATATCAGAGATGAAGTTATAGGGGGGTCATAGGGCCAAGGTAAGGGGTTTGGATTTCATACTAAGTAAACTGGAAGTCTATTGAAAGGTTTTAAATGGGAATGAGTTGCAAGTTATAAGCTCACCCTGACTACCTTGCAGTACTGAGAGAAAACATGAAAACCATGAGAGAAGTTAGGAAGCTACTTCAGTAATCTACAAAGATGACAATAGCAACAGGAAAATTTTAAAAATTAGAAAAAGAACAAGGATCTAAGTCTTATTTTTTTTTCAATCTCTCACTAAAAACTAGATGCTATTGCTATCTGCTCTCTTCACTGTTAAGAAAGCTAAAAATAAAGAGGGACAAATTTCCTCATGAGAGACATATTTCATTTAAAATAAAATGCTTATCTACTAGTTGAAACAAACATTGACCCAATATATTATACAATCTGTCCACAGAACTGGAGATGGTATTATAGGCAGATAAAGGGTATGAGTCTTAGTCAGAACATGCACACACACACACACACACACACACACACACACACACATTCCTTATTCCTCTGGTTCAGTATTTGATCCATGACAGTGTGGGAATAGGGATGTTACATTTATCAGAAAAAAATTTCACTGTTTCTGTTACTTTAAGATTTGGTCTCCCAGCTCTGCTGACCTTGTTTCTCAACATACAACTTAATCATAGGTGATGAGGTCCTGGAAAAATTGGTTAATGCTGCTTCAACTCAGGAGACTGATTTGTGATGGAGTTAATTTTAAAAGAGAAAAATATTTTTCTAACTTGTCAGTTTATTTGAGAAATCAAATGAAGTTCAGATTTGCTGCTCATAGTTACTTTGCGAATATAATATGAAAGATGGGTAACATTAGAGGTGCCTACAGCTGCCTAATGACAGATTCACCCCAGACAGATTAGATACATAGTACCCACTCTTAGCCAATGCTGAGTATAACTTCTCTGTCAATCAAACAATGCCTATTCTTTCTGCCTGTCCTTGTTTCTCAGTGAATTCTGTTTCCTGATGCTATGAGCATGCATTTTTAAAATAAAAGATACCTTTTAGTAGTTGATAATTTTACTTTATTATTTGATTCCTGACATAACTAGTAAAAAAACAGTTATGTTAGCCAGGCGTGGTGGCTCACACCTGTGATCCCAGCACTTGGGAGGCTGAGACAGGAGGATTGTTGTGAGTTCAAGACTAGCCTGGTCTACAAAGTGAGTTCAAGGCCAGCCTGAATGGCATAGCGAGACCCTGTCTCAAAAAGACAAGGACCAGGGATCTAGCTCAGTGGCCTAAGTGCCTGCCTGGCAAGTGTGAGGTCATGAGTTCAATCCCCAGTGCTGCAAAAAAAAAAAAAAGTTATGTTACAATTGTTTTAAAGAAGATTCTAATTCTTACTAACTTTAACTAACTGACTGATTTTATCAAAGAAAGTATATTTATAGAAGACACCAATGAATTCTTTAAAGCTCATACGATGTTCTCTCACTTTTCAGGCTGTGTTCCCTAACAAAGATGAGCCTTTAAGCTGTACATTCATGGTTTCTATCAACCACGCTGAGCTTATTCACATAGACCAAAGCAACAGAAGCATGTGCTGCCTTTTCTTTTCCTTTCATATTCCGAAGCACTAAATTTTTTAGATATATCTCCACAGCAAATTGCAAGTCCATTGAATATTCATTCTCTATTGTAGAGCCAAGAGTTTTGGAAAATACAAATCAGACCATGTCACTCCTTTGCTTGACATCTCCCTTCATAGCTGCCCTTAAAATAAAATCCAACAGTCACTTTGGTCCACGAGGTCCTACTCATCTATCCCTTGCCTATCTCTTCCGACACTTTCCCTCCCACTTACTAAGTGCCAGGTTCATAGAACTTCTCTTTTCCATAAATATTCAAAATTCCTTCCGGTCTTAGGGCATTTGTACAGCTAAACTCTGGAACATACTGTCTCAGGTTGATGATAATAATGGTAACATTGAAGTACTCCCCTAAATGCATTATATCAATTCATGTCTTGTTTAACCAACACTCCAAAGTACTATCAATTTCATTATTGTTGAAGCTAGTAAGTGGTAGAGATGAGATTTAAGTCCTACAATGTTAACTATAGTGTTATTCTGCCTATTCCATGTCACTGCCTTTCCCAAGACTAAAAGGCTGACTCTGGTCATTCAATCTCAGTTCAATGAGTAGAGCTGCAGGGAGGTTTTCTATGAACTGGCAATCTAACACAGTCATCTAGTCCCTCCTCCATTTTCTACCTCAGCATTGACAAGCACATCACCTTTTTAAAGTTTTCTTCATAGCTTTATGACTTTCTAAAATTTGTTTTTGCTATTTTTGTTTATTTATTCATTATTGCTTATTCTCCCTCACAAGAATGTAAACTTCTAAAGGCCAGGAAACTTGTCTATCCCTAAAATTTACTCCTGTATTTTTATACCTTGAACAATTCTAAGCACATATGAAGAATCTAATTAGAATTTCCTGAGGGAATATTCAGCCAAGTCTTTTTTTTTTTTAAGTCTCTAAAAGCCTGTTACGCCTAGAAACATGGACTCCTGTGGTTCAACTCTTTAAGAAGGCTATAAAAAGTGGGTGTTGGAACCAGGAATATAGCTCAGCAGTCCAGTGCCTGCCTAGCAAGTGCAAGGTCCTGAGTTTGATTCCCAGTACAAAAAAAAAAAAAAAAGTGGGTGTTTAACACCTCCAATAAACACAAAAGAATAGATGATGAAACAGTAAGATTTGTGTCCACATGATATTCACAGATAAAGTAATTCTTTAAAATCTCTCAAAAATATAAGGTCTTTCTTTACTATATTAACATTTGGCTAACACATCTTATAAATACCCACCACACATTTGTAGGGTATGCCTGTATAATAACTCACTATCACTCATCATTACTTTAGCTGCTTTTGCCAGTTTATCTCTTTCAAGAGAGAGCCACCAGAATAAGACTTCAAGTGCAAAAGCACCATAACTTTGTGCAATGCCCAAGACACTGTTGGCCTCTGAACTAGGA
This sequence comes from Cuniculus paca, assembly GCA_004365215.1. Lineage (NCBI taxonomy): Eukaryota > Metazoa > Chordata > Mammalia > Rodentia > Cuniculidae > Cuniculus > Cuniculus paca. The sequence goes on along the minus strand of RJWT010005863.1, from coordinate 1,446 downwards.
AAGCAGATGTCCTCAATTGTTGTTCCATAATACACTTCGCAAGAGTGCTGCTGGTGTAGGGGTAAAAGGAAACAAGATGGGTTACGTGCATGTACCAATTTCCCACAATGAATGTAATCATTATGTACTGCAAATGTGTACTAATAAAAATAAAAATTTGAAGAAAAAAAAAGGGCTGCAAATTTTAATCCTAGTGCAAAGTATATTTTTGCTTCAGGTAAATATAAACATTGCCATTGTTTGTACAATTTTGTTTAGGAAAGGATATACTTCTAGGGCTATGACTCAAGTGTTTGGCACAATATCAGATAAACGCCAAAGACTACGTTTATGTGAGAAGGTTGCTTTATGAGTACATAATAGAATGTGATCAGAGACTGAACAGATTAATGCTAAACAGCAACCATAAAACAGTGTAAACTTGTGGGTACTTTTAGGCACTATAAACATTGATTATACCATAATAGATTTATATGGTAAATATTGCTGAATATATTATTATTTTGAGTTTTTTAATACTCTCAAACATGCTGCCAAATTTTTTGGCAATCAAAAGCATGCCATAAACACCAGTGAGTTTGGGCTCACTACTGCCAGAAACAATCTAAAACATTCAAAATATTTTTCTCAGATCATAAACGATAGCTCAGAAGTTACCATATAGTAAGCTTTTGTTTTCTAACCTCATTATTAGATATGAGTATCAAGACGCATTTAACCGTTTTCTTCCTACTCTATAAGATTTTTCTGTAGTTAGGCCTAAATTGCTCAGTATTTCACTACCCCAAAAGTCACCTTCAAAGTAGGAGTTTTTCCTGCATAAGAAAACATAATAAATACTGCACCAAGAAAACAGCTAATTTATCAGGAAATTTTAGTTTAAGAAATTTGCCCTCCAATCTTCGGGAAAAGGGCATTTTGAAACTAGACATAAGACAAAGATATAGAAAGGTAAAACTAGTTTTGGCATTGAAGGATTGTTGTCTACCTGTATACTGGTGTTTTCTCCATGCTTTCGTGCACAGCTATTTATAGTTTTGCAAAGTGGATATTAAAGAGTAAAAACAATTTAGTCTTAAACACCACCAGTTGAAATAAATCCATTGGCATAGAGAAGGAAGACTGAAAGGAAAAATGAAAGAAAGCTAAAAGGAAAACAATGAGAACAGAGAACTTTTCCAACTCTGTACCATAGCCACAGAAGCCATTCAAAGTGGCACAAGTAAACTATTAGGTTTCCAGGACTATAATACTAACTTTGGGACATAGAAAAAAAGAGTAGACCTTTGTCCTCAAGAATTCACAATCTACTTGGGGAAATAAAGTAATCTATGTGAATCACTTTAGAGTGCTAAGTTGTGGAGGGTCTGCTAGAAAAGGAATTAAAAGAAGAGAAAAGTTTAGTGTAGATAGACTACCTAAAGAGACATTGTTGATTTAAAATTT
>RJWT010005862.1:0-30196 GCA_004365215.1 Cuniculus paca | reverse complement strand
CTTGTCATCATCCAAAAGACCCTTCAAATAACCTTACTTGAGAAGGGATTGTTCTTTGGGGCCTATTCATTCACAAAAGTATTAATCACTTTTCATTGTTACCCCATTGGCTGCCATAGGGTGATTTGAAAGCCACACCCACCTTGACCAGTGGTGTAAGTGTATAAATGTGGAAGTTCTGTGTTCAAAACTCAGTGTGCTCGCAGTCTGGAATCTCATGTTCTCTCACATGTGAAACACAGGACGCCTAACTAAAGCCAGTAGATGTGCATTGTCTACCTTAAGACATGACTGGGGAAAAAAAACTAACCGACAACCCAGACCCTGTCGCTGACCTTGCCAAAGTCCTTGTTTCCTTAGAGAATTAGGTTAAGATCACATCAAATTTGCAGTGCTTTGTAAATTATATGTCCTCCCTCTCAATTTTGTCTGTCTGACAATGCAAATTGTGTACCAGTGGTAATGAATTCATTGTTATGCATCCAGGGAGAAACACTTAAGAATTGGGCACTAAAAGGATGTTTATCAACTCTTGACTTGGTAATGAGTGACAAAAATAGAGGAACAAGAAGATTGTTAAAGGGCTATATCCACAAGTAATTGCTCCAGCATTTACCAACCCGGCACATAATGACTGGTTGGATTTGGTAAAGTCAACAAGGTACCTACTGATTCTAGGCAAGGCCAGGATGGGGTGGAATCAAGAAATGTTTGGTTGCCATGGCTGCTGCCTCAGAAGTCTTAGTCTAGCTATTACCAGTCTTTTGGTAAGATCTGCTCTCTTCTTTCAGATAAATAAATTCAAAAACAAACTTTAAGATCTGTAAGTAAAAATGCATTCATTTCCAAAGTAGATCAGCTGGTCTGTAATTTCCTTTTGTGCCTCAATTCTTCTTGGTTGTGTTAACTATCTTTTGCACTGTGACTTTTAGGTCTGGGGATTCTTTGAAGAAACCAATTCTTTTTTTTCCAACTCTCTTTTCAGAGAAGTACCTCATTCCACACTACCTGCTCTCTTCTGCTTCTTTCTTTCCTTGTCCGTGATTGACTCAGCCACTTTTTGCCACGCCCTCTGCAAAAGTGGCTGAGACACCAATTTCAAAGCATGCTGGGATTGTTAATTCAGACAACCCAACATCCTCTGGCTGCATGTATCAGGTTTTCTTTCATGAACATAGTCCAACATGGGCTGAGACATTGCAGCTTTAAAGATATTACTACCAGACGGCTTTCTTCTATGAGGCTCTGATCCTGCCCTCAGAAAAGTCATCTTCTATTTCTAGAGTGGAGACCCTCTGTGAGCACCAACAGTTTAGTTACCTGAGAATTCTGGAAAGAAGTTGTAGTAATATTGCTGGAGACTATGTTTATGAAGAAATACCTGAAGAGCCTCAGATACTAAAGTCTGAAATCCTTAGTATCTTGGAGCCTTAAATCAATGAAATTCTGTTTCCCTTTACTCATGATGTTTTTGATCATTGTATTCTTGCCAACAACTCTAAAGAGACGTGTAAAATCATGGTCACAGTCTCTCTCGCGACTCACGGCATGCTGAATGGTTAATCCAGTAGATCTCAGATTTTGAAACTCCTTTTTCTTTTATCCTGTGTTTATCCCAAAATACTCTGTGGCTATTTTCCTTTGAGCTAATGTAACGTTTTCCTCTAACCTATGACCTTTAACCTCTTTACCTCTGACCTAAGCCTCTTGCATGCCCAAATCCTCTTTTATAGGGAAAAAGAGAGAAATGTATGAGCATCCTGTCTTCTGCTTGGCCTCCCAAGTGATGGATTTAACCATTCGTGAGTACCTACCACCTCCTCACCATGCTGTCTTCACTCTTTCTGTTTCCATTATTTCAAGACCATCCAGATCCAAACCAACTCACTCTCCTTGCTTCAAGTTTCTTAGCATTGGCTTGTCTGTTGGTTCTGTCTGTGAAACCCAGTGTGAGAAGTCCAGTCACTTTTTATCGACCTAAAAACAGGTTAGACAATTAAGCCATTTGTTTGTGAGAAACTCAGACTTGTCTGTAAGTGTTTCAGTTATTCTCTGTCTGTGACCTGAATGCATTTTTACTTTGCTTGTGTGTAACCCTAATTTGTAAAGTGCTTGTCACTGGTACACAATCCAAAGGTAGCAGCTAGGCTGGGAGCAATGCGTTAGGTTTCAGATAAAAGACATTTTGGGGCAACGCCATGCCTTTTTCCGTGATTAAGATGTCCAACGCATGTGGGTATGAGACCACACAAGGTGGTCCATTCTCTATAAAAATCAGAACTGATATGCCTCTTGTCTGTTCTCTCTCAAACTGGGAAGCTTTCCTTGTTCTCTCTGGAGATTTTGACTTGTCCCTGTCCTCTAAGCTGTGGCTAGGACATATGACTTAATTGTCATTTGGAGAGTTTGTGTATGTGTCATAGCTTGATTCCACATTGAACTTAATTTCACTAATTTTCTATTTGTGCAGCGTTTTCACCTCCATGAAGGAGCCTTTTTTTGCTGGCCCCCACACTTCGGGGCGGTGGGAACACAGGGCAACCTTTTCTTTCCAATATCATGTATCACACATACCTGGGGGGCATTTTGGTCCACTTGCTCATTAATCTTGCATATGTGTTCTTGTTTCTCTCTCTCTTCTCTCCTTGTTGTGCTCTCTCTTTCAAATAGAGAATCAAAAGGATGCAGGTGAACCAACTGTATATGCATTATCAATTATCAGGACTGTTGAGTTATATTCAGTTTTTATTTTTGTTTTTGTTTTCTCGGTAGCTCCTTAAGATGTGTACTCCCGGAGAGTAATGTGGAGTTGCAATAATACTTAAGGAGTTAATTTGTGCTGTCTAAATACATCTCATGCCCATTTCAATGTTGACCTTTATAGAGCAGAATTTCCATAAAGGTACAAGCTTTGAAGGAACAGAATCTGGTTTGCTGCAGAACTTCATTTCATCTTTGGTTTTAGGATCCAATGATTTGGCCTCTTGTGCATTAAAAAAAAGAAAAAGTTACTGACCCAAATGAATCTTTCCTTTCGTTTTCCATTTCTTTTCTCTGTTTCCTGCCCTATGGAGAAGTTTGTGTTCTTTGGTGAATGTTTGCTGGCCAAGGCAGGGAGAAGTCGTGTCTGTGTTGTTCTTATGTGTGCCGCACGATCCAGCAAGAGCAGAGGCAGGAGCTGCAAGTGGAAGTTTCACAAGGAAAAAGTTCTGAGAAAATTCTCTGGCTTTGGACATTCTCTTCTCATTCGTTCTCAAAACTTCTGAGACTGTTTTGAGGAAAACTGACTCGAAACATTCATAAAGATATAGTGTAGATCATTGTTTTTAATACTTCAAGGATTCCCCCCAAATTATCATTTAGTCAAAGTGAACAGTTGTTTGTACTTTGGAAGAATTCAGAAAGCATTTTTGAGTATGTGCTAAGCACTAGGTTAATAATAAATATTAAGTCACAAACCTGTGTCCAAGATAATTGAGCCTGTCTCTCCCTGACAGAAAGGTATTTTTCATTCATCCATTCACTCGCTCATTCACTCATTCATTCATTCAACAAATGCAGTGGGAGCCTGCCTTGCAGCAGGTACTGTGCCAAAAGCCAGAGACTATATAACCAAGAGGGAAGCCGCTGTTAGCCTCACAGAGCCTGTGTGCAAAAGCACGTTACAGATTCATTACGCCGTGACACCTATCAGTCGAGCTGTGCATAAGAGGGATGGGGTGTTGTCAGAAAGCCATAGACACCTCCATAAGGTGGTAAGACTTGAATTGTATCTTGAGAGAGACAGATACTGTTACAGGGAACTGGAGTTGGAAACCAGAGAGGCCTTCTAGATAAAAGGTGTAAACTGTGCAAGTACACAAAATCATATAGAAACAACTAATGCTTATTTAATGTATGTCATAGACCAGGACAGTTTTATGTGCTTTATGTCTACTAAGTTATGTTTTTCTTGAAACCCCTATGAGAGAAATGGACTGTTGTTATTCCCATTGTAGAGATGAACATACAGGCAGACACAGCCTAATGAAACAGTCCTGGAAGCATAGTGGTAGACACAGAATCTGATCCCAGGCAGAGCCCATACCCTGAACTACTTACTGCAGTTCAGTGTGATTGCCAAACAGAGTGATGATGGCAGAGGTGGGGACTGATGATGGCAAGGCACATAGGGGGTAAGATCTCAGAGGTCTTCAGATGCCATGATAAGACAGTATTCTGGCTGGAGGTTTTTCAGTTGGAACCTATGCCAACTTTTACCAGCATATGCAATGTTCAGAAGGGAGATGGCACCAGCCTCACCTCCAAAGGTGACCGAGACCCACTGAAGGCTCCTCAGTGGGAAGGCAACTTGGTGATTTACACTCGAGAAAAGTCACTCTAGCAGCAACAGAAAGCAAAGACTGAAGAGCAGGAATCAAGTCAAAGTCAGAGCAGAGATGGGTTTGAAGCTTGGTATAGTCTAGGTTTCTTCCAAACATACCAGGTCTCAGTCATATTCAGTCATAGTAGCTCTACTACTGACCTTTACATTTTTTTATCCTCCCTCTCCCTTTTCCATTTCTGCAGTGAATAGAGCACAAATGTGTGAGTGGGTGGGCACAGGCCACTGTATAGAGTTGGCAGGGTATTGCCAGAGTCACCTGCCCATGCTCAGGTGGGGTCAAAGGCTGGGGACTGGAATACACACAGCTCCTAAGTTCTTCAGTCAGCTGTGCGTCAGCATCTACAGGGCTCCTGGATGGCTTTGCTTCTTGTCTGGTAGCATTATTAGAAATTAAATGATTAGTTTAATTATAGCCTCTCAGGAAAAAAAAGATACAAAAGACTGCTAGTCCATGTAAGAAAAGCTGTGACTCCTGCGAATGAATTCTATTATTTTAAATACATTTCCATTTAAAACATCACACATTCTGAACCAAGCAAGCTCTGAGAAAGTCTACGCTACTATTGCTGTTTTGCCTCAGTTCTTGGCTAAATACTTGCATAATTTTCTGAGCATCATAATGATTCCACTGGAATTTGAAATACAACAACTTTCCCCTTTAACTATGCCAAGGATTTTAAAAATTGGACAGATGATTTATACAAAGAAAGAGAGAGAGAGATGATTGGCATAGAAATAGATAGATGACAGATGAGAGATAGCTAGCCATCCAGCCAGCCTTGGGCCTAGGCACTGTGCTAAGAACTTTACATGGAGAGTCTGTTCAAATCTTCACTTAGACCCATGAAGTAGGCTTTGTTACTGTTCCACTGACCGGTGATGAAACTGAAATCAGTGAGAATAAGTAACTTTTCCGAGAAGAATTTGACCTCAGTTCTGACTAACCTAAAAAGCCACGCTTCTTGTCTCTTTCTATCACATAGACCTGGAAAGTCTGCATTCATTCAGTGCATAAGGTCAAATGTACCTACAGTTTTTAGCACAGGAAAACTACAGAATAATAGCACAGTTCCTTCTGGGACCAAATCATTGCCAAAATCTTTATATTGTAGGTTCTTCCTGAGGGTAGTTGAGATTTTCTGAGACTGCCAAAGAACTGAAGACTGCCAAAGACTGCCCTCTCCAATTGACAAAAACCTTCCAGAGCAGGTCACATCCATGCAAAGGACCTCCAAGTAGATTTTGTGGTATAGAGGTTCTGTATCATTCCCTGCCTTCAGTCGAATTTCCCACAGGCCTGAGCCTTTTGAAAGAGAGAGACAATCAAGTGCTCACTGTGTGTCAGCAGCACACAGTGCACAACCCCCACTCTACTGCCTTCCACGAGGGACCAGGAAAGGAGTCTCCCACCAGTACAAGATCCAGGCCATTCTAAGATGAAGACGGTCTTCAGCTTCATGCTTTATCCTTGAAAAGCTAAATATTTCTCTTTTTACCCTTTTCTGTTTTAGTGACGCATAATTCAGTTTCGAAACCCAAATTATTCTATGGACTAGTACCTCATTTATACTTTTTGGGAGGGGCATATTTCAAAGACTTCCATCAAGAAACAATTGAAGGAAAAAAGGGTGTATTAAAAATGTCCCATGAACCAACAAATATGAAACCAGAAAAAAGATATGATGCTCCAGATAACAGCTATCCTAGTAACATCCATGTCTCATTTAATTCTCACAAAAATTCACTGAGGTGGATGTTTTACTACCACATTTCATTGACTCTTAAAGACCATGGTTCATAAGATGCACATTAGTATATGACTAAGAAAGAGATAATGCCATCAACCAAATTGTGAGATGTCATCAAACGTGAGGTGCATCCAGATTTCAGAAATGTTAAATTGTGCCTGGAAACTCAGAAATAGAAAGTTCTCAAGTAACTTGACCAAGGTAAAACAGCTGGTTAGTTTCAGAGGAAGACTTTGAGCAGGAACCTTTCCAATTCTAAAACCCACTGCTTCGGCTTCTTCACTGTGAAATGCTTGGGCATTGTTAGCAGTAAAATTGCAAGGTCACAAAAAGGCTTCTCAAGTAATAACAAATAAAGTACAGAGTTATTAGATAATCCCAAATATTCAATAGATCAGGAAACCAAGGCCTGAAAAAATAACCCAGATTCAATATGAACTTAGTGACCATTCGATCTGTTGTGTTATACAAGTACAGTGGAGAATCATACTTCAGCAGGCTGCCTTCCCTTGTATTCAAGAGCTCATGGCCCCATCCTTGTCTATTAAATGTCCAGCATCCATAGGCTAGAATCATAGATCCACAGGTCCAAGGAAACACTGCCCCAGAACCAGCTTGAAATACTAAGGGTATTTTTTTAGACCCCAAATTCAATCAGTCTTGGTTCCACTGGGTTTTCTAACTTTTATAATCTCCCTTTTATTTTCTTTAAAGGATATTAATGATGTCTCCTCACCTGTAGGACCACTGACTGAAACACATATTCCACATCAAGTTCTTAGCACAGTGCCTGGCACATAATAAACCTCAGTATTTATATTAACCATTATTATTTGTTTATTATTGCTTCAAAGGACACTTTTCCAAATTTAAATCCATAGTGGCGACATGGTTTTTATTTCAGAAATGGAACAGAAAGGAGTACTTCTCAAACTTTAATGCTCGCATGAGTCCCCGGGAATCTTGTTGAAACGTGAATTCTAATCCAGGAAGTCTGGGGTAAAGCCAGGAACGTGCGTGTTTAATAATCACCCAGGTGAGGCAATGATTGCTCTCTGGGCATCAAAGGAATACAGAGGAATCAAATTTTTTTCAGTCATGCATTTCAAATAAAACATTGCAACGTAGTGGCACATGTATATGGAACGCCCACTAAATTGGAGATCCTAAGGCTGGCATCAGGGGGTTATGCAATGGACAGAAGTTATCAGGGTCCCCTCCCTTAGTAAAGAATGTAGGTGTGAAATAAGCAAGTACAATCTGATGACCATGATAAAAGAAAATGCAGGGTGCTACAGGAGTACAACGCAAGAGAAGTTTTCCCAGGCTGGTGTCCCTGATGCATTGCAACATGGGAACAGATCCCAAAAGAGGACATCATGGAGTTAAGGGATGAGCCTCCAATGATGGACTAGGGTGTTCCCAGCCTCTCTGCAGTGTTAGCCTCTACTCACTATCCCTCCACATGCTCCAAGACCCCGCCCAAGAGAACTGAGAAGGGGCAGTGAATGAATGTACATGAATGCTTGCAAAGGACTGGGTAGATATTTAGTAGTACAATTAAGTCAGTATTCTTACCCTAGCAAGCAACTATTTTTTTAGAAACTCAAATAATTTAGGCAAGAAAAGGGAATTTGGCCTGTATACCTAGGAAAACTCTGGAACTTCAGGGATAAAGAAGCTGAATGTATTTTCATACGTCCAACCTGCTAACAAACTTCTTTAACACCACCAGGGTGTTGTAAGTATTTCAGTAGCAACAGGGCCACAGGGCCACAGATGGCACCAAGCTTTTATCCTAGCTAGTGACCCTAGGGAAAAAAAAACATTTTCGTTTCCAAGCAACTGTATAAAATTCCAGCAAAGGGTCTCATTAGCCCATCTTGGGTCACATGATAATCCCTAAACCAATCATAATACCTCCCCATGGGCTAGAGATGGTTGGCCAGGATGGGCTCACGTGCCTGCCTCTGTAGGATGCCACCTTTGACTTTCCCACCAGAAGACATGGAGTAGAGGAGAGGCAATTCCCTGAGGAAGTTTAATGCTTGGACAAGGACAAAATCTGTCCATGACTATGCCTACCCAGAATTGTGCTCACTCTTCCTAGATCCAACAGCTCAGCTCTAAGGACTTGGAATATGAAACACCAAATTGGAGAATTAAAAATATTGCAAAGCATTACTTTTTTTCTCTTGTGGGGACAATTCAGTTTAATTTAAATTTTTAAAAAATTAAGTTGGGCATGGTGGGGCATGCCTGTAATCCCAGCACTCTAGGAGACCAAGACAAGAGGACTGCCAGTTCAAGCCAAGCTGGGGCAACTTAGCAAGACCCTGTCTCAAAATAAAAAATAAAGGGCTGGGGATGTAACTCAATGCGAATGCCTTGGGTTCAATCTCCAGTACTGAAAAAAAAAAATAGGAGACTGGGGAATATGGCTCAGTGATAGAGCTTTTTTCTAGCATGTGCAAGGCCCTGGGTTTGATCTCCAGTACCACAAATAAACAAAAATTTACAAATAAAAATATTTTGATTTTTTTTTAAAAAATACTTTTTAATTTCATCAAGACACCTGAAGTCATTCTCTGGCTTGAAAGTTTCTGTTATGATATTTACTATGCAGCATTTCAGTTTAGAACATTTAAGTAATGAGGGACTTTAGATAAGAGGTAAAAGTTGCTGTGCAGTTTCTGTATGTGTATACTGGAAACAGAATAGAGCGTTGTCTTTTCTGCAAAAGTAATGAATTGGGTGGAATCTGCTGAAGATTTTCCTCCACCAGTATTTGAGACCCAGCACAGAGGCAGTGCTGCAGGTTCTAGAAATGGAGTTCATGGGCAGAGGAAGAGACAGATATATATATGTATAATTTGCTTCTGCTAGGAGCCATACATGCTGAAGTAGAGCTGTGAACTGAGGCATTGGGCCTTTGTCATAAAAACGCTCTTGTTGTGGCATCTGAAAATATGACCCTTTCTAGGAAGGAATCTCTTGAACAGGAACTTGCAAGTTTAGATGTGTGCTTCACAAAGATCATTATGATTCTGCTTGGGGAATGAGTTACCAAGAAGGAAAGGGACTAAAGACTGACCTGAAAGGCTTAGCAATAGTTGAAGCAGAGACAATGAGTCCTGAGTCACATGTCCATCCCCTTGGCAAGAGTGTGGGCATGTGATCTAGTATGGCTGGAGATGAAATCAAGAGACATTTTGGAGGTAGAACAGATGAGCCATGCCATGTACATCTTTATGGGGAGAAGACAAAGATGGCTTCCGTGAGACAAATGGAGAAAATGGTTCATGATTGACCCAGCAATCTTTGTCAACATATGCTTTACAATGGAATCTTCCGAAGTGGATGATGGCAACTCAAGGGGATTGGGTATATATCATGGCAGTCTCACTTAAGAAACGCTGTTGAATTTTTTAACACTGAGTTCTTTGGTCTAGGTGGCCATCATCCCAGGGGGGGCAGGATTCTCTGGAAAGCATAGTATCTATCTGCTTTGCTTTCTGTTCCTCCTTGGGCTTTTTTCATCCCAAACCCCAAATCACATCAAATTGCTACAGGCTAGTTATTTCTGGTAATAACAGTAAAACACTGGCATCTTCAGTGACACATCAGTGGCTGGAACTTGGTAATAAGTGGGCTTTCCATCAGTCATATCCATCTCTCATATGATATTTCAGGGACTGGCAGTTCGCTTGCTGGAACCAGCGATGGTCAGGTTATTTAAGGGCTAATTGGAATGTCTCTTGCTCCTGGATGCTTCTCTTCCTTGGCTGAGCTAAACATGCAGAGGAATTCTCTTTTTGTTTTTCTGCAGTCACATTTAACTCTCTCTCTGGAAGCCAAGCAGATTTAATTGTGTAAACATGAGCAATGGTAATTGGGTAAATGAAGTTGGAAACCAAGGTATGATGTTTTTGTTTTGCTCTGTGAGGAAAAAAATAGGGAACTTGTTTTTCTATGGTGGCAAACCTCACTGTCAGAATTCTGGACAGACAGTTGGCAGGAGGAAGTTCGTTTATGAATTTCTTATCAAGACCCATTGAGCTGAAATATGTATCTGCTGCCTGGTGGGTTATGGATCGACCCCAGGGGCGCTTCATTGCTTTATTAATCACCAGATCCAGTGATTTCATACACCCATCCATTATTTTGTTGAGGATGAATAAGGACTCTGCATGAGATTTGCCCACTCAGGTAACAAGTGTTCATTGCAAGAACCACAAGGATGTATAACAGAGACGTGCCCAACATTAGGCAGGGCTGTCAACAAAATACAAGGCTTGGAGGACTTCTAACCATCAAACAATCAGCAGTTGCCTTCCTTTAAATCACTATCATTTAAAAACCATTTTCCGATTTCTGTTTACATATACTCTCCCAACCAATTAAAAAAACTAGTAATACTTATTTTTTTAGTCCTGTATTCAAAACATTGAGGTAGTCCAGCAAGAAAAGGATCTTAACAAGCTTGCTTTTAATGGATGGTTTTGCCCGAATATTATATTTATCCATATTCTCCTTTTTTCTATTAATGTCACTAGAATTATGTTTCCTGTATGCCTGCAGTAAAATTCATTTTCCCAGTTGAAAATTTAAGTAAACCGAGAAGCAGACTTGGCAATGAAGTATGTCCCTTTCGCTGTACAGATTGCTTTTTAAACCAGACCTATTAGAAAAGAGCAGGTCCAAGGTTAATGAGACACTCATTAAAGAGAGAGGATTGTAGAAGCTGCTGGTGCTCTATGCCTATATTGAAGGAGAGGCTATTGTTATGGGATGTTTTCAGTGCTGATATTGTAAGCCACATGACAGATGGGTCAAGTGCTGATTACGGTATTCTAACATTTGGAATAGCAAGTAACATATTTGATAAGCTGGCAAGTTTTTATATATGATTCAACCCACAATATAAAAGCCACGAGAATTCCAAATCAAAAATAATTAAATGAGCTGGAAACAATCAGATACCACACATTTTTCCCCAAAATGACAGATTTTGACATGTTGAAATTCCACAAAGGGAGCAAGAATATTTCCTAGCTCACTTGAACTAATAATGGTCTTCCGTCTGCTTTGGCAAAGCAATTGATTCCAGCCTTCTCACGATTTGGAGGTAAAAATAAACATTTGTGGGCATCTGTGGGCACCTTGGGCTGTACAGGGATCTCTCCCTCCCCTTATTTTAGTTGCTGTCATCCACAACCCTGCAAAATACACAGACAAAGATAATAATGCTCTCAGTTATTCTAGACAAGGAAGCAAAAATCAATGCAGGGTTTAGTAGCAGGTGCAAGGTTGCATAGAAAACAGGTAGTTTGTGGAGGATGAGAAGCCGAGTGTCCAGCTATTGTCACATCATGTCCTGTTCCTGGTCATCTGAAGGAAGAAGCTGCTATTGTCATAGAGGTGCTCTCCATGGTATAAATACGTATCTTCTTATGGTCAGCGCTGCTGCCGCCATCATTCGGGTCTATCCATCTGGATAAAGCATCAGTATTTGCATTCGCCTCTGAGTGTCTCGGGAGGGGTGGTGCTGGAGACACTGGTAAGAGTCCTTGTCAAATAGTGTCACACCTCTGTAATGTCGAAGTGGTACCCAGAAAGCAGCAGCTCTCCATCTGTGTTTTATCAGTTTCACTTGTTCGGTTGTTCTTCTCAGAGTTTGTCATTTTACTTGTCACCCTTTGTTAAAGTCACTTTGTCTCTTTTCCTTTTTTTTTTTTTTTACTGTCTCTCTTCACCTACCAGAGCAGCTCCCCCTCCACATGGGCCTCCTCCTCCACCCACCCAAATGCAGACCAGCATGTTATATCAGAGTCTCAAAGGCATGCCTAGGCCAAATCAAGTACTGTAAACTTATCATTCCTTTACTCGGCAGCTTTCTAGTTTAGTTCGCTTTTCTGTTAACTTTTCTTCTTGAAATTTTGTTTCCATTTGGAATACTAAGCTGAGGTTCAGGCTCTCGAGTTTAATATTGTAGGTTTTGAGATCCTCGAAAGAGAGCATTTATTTCCAAATGTCCACATTTTTTTTGTCTAGCTATGTCTGACATATGCAACATTTTCAAACCTCAATGTCAGCACAAAATAACGTTGTTGCATAACATTTTGCATGACAATTTTTATATGTTATGAGCTTCAATTCTGTTGTATGAAATGTTTCCTAAGTATAATGTATTTTTAGTTTCCTTTCGTCAGTGCTCCAGCTAGTGCAAGATTGGGGGATAGGAATATTGCAGTACATTTCAAGACAGCAGAAGTGACAAAAAAAATCAGTTTTAAGCACAAACTTCTCCTTGACCTCTTTGGGTGGGGAAGGAGGAAGTGCTGAAGGATTTTGTACAATATTTTCTTTAAAGACAACATCTTAGAGAAATCATGTCTAGTACATTTTTGCCATTTAGCTAGTAAATCAACTATGCAAATGAATGGGAAAATAGTGCTGTGTCTCACTAAAGTGGCTTGATCTACAGATAATGGAATCACAACTAATTAATAGTAAATGAAAGTCTGGCTACATGGGTTAATTGGCAGATCAAGTGTTCTAGATTAAAGGATCCTTAACCTTCTTATTTTAATGGTTGCATGTTAAAGTAACATTGCCAAAGTTTTTATTAAACATACTGTCTGTATATATACATCAGGAATACACATATCTGCGTACATGTGCACACACTCATAGAATGGCTGCATGTACATGCACGCTTTATGTGTATCTATGAATATATATTGTAGTCAATCTAAGAGTACTGCATATTAAAGCAAATCTTCAGGTGGTCCTAGCTTAAGCATCTTGAAATTCTCCAAACATACAAACAATCATACTTTTTAAATAGATGTGCATAAAAATATTGATGGGAATCTTTTCTTTCCTGTATCATACGTCATCTACAACCAGAATTCCCTAAATTTGGTGCACATTCCACCCAAAAGGACAATACTGTCTGTTCTTAACGTGAGAGATTTCATAGATGTACCCCAAGTGGGATTTCCTGCAGATTTGTATTAATGTACAGGCTCATCTGATTACTAGAAAATGTATGTAAGTGTGTGATGTATGTATGTGGGTGTATGTGTCAAATGGGGAATAAGCATAGGATGAGGAATTTGCACATTGATATGTAAATGTGAATATCAACCAATTAAAAATAGTAACCTGTACATATTTACTATCAAAATGCAAATACCTCACTCTACACCTATTACCCAAACATATATACACAGTATGTTTGTAGAAATGCCTGAAAGTCATTGATGAAATTATGATAGTCTACTTACAAAATTACAAACAGGTCAGGTGCCCCAAAAAGCACAGAAGTCAATCTTGTCACTCATTATTTCTCCTCCAAGTATTTATTGCTCAGGACCAGCTAATGAGTTGTTGGCACCTAAACTCCTGCATCTTCTTGCTGGGTATTGGCTCTTTTCTATCTGATCTGTACACTTCCATTCCCCACAGCTCCTCCCTTCATGTTCAGGAAAGATCTGGCTCCTTTGTCACCAGGCCATACCAGAGACGATAGAGATTCCATTGACCTGAAATACACAAAGCCCATTTTCACACCAGCCTTTGGGCCGGGTTGGACTGAAACTTTTACCACCGAGAAATCTTACTCCAGCCCCACTGGTCTGTCTTAACCCTCATTGGCTAGAGCTAAGCATTTCACTGAATTTTAATTACAATTAAACCCTAAATTACTAATGATTTTGTATGTTATCACCTAAAAAATGCCCAAAGTGAAATTATAAGATCTTTTTTCAAATTACCCATCTCCTATGATTTTGTTTATGTCATTTCTCTTGCCCCAATACAACAAAACTTTCCCATGAAATACTAGGTAATTCTCTTTAGCAAGAAGCATTGTAGTGTCCGAACATACCCGCTTCAGATGAAAACACATTTCAGCAGTGCTTCTGTAAATATTTATACACATCCTGTGGAATCATGCCGAATGATCCTTTGAATGATCCTTTTTTTTTTTGTACCAGGAATTGAACTCAGGACCTTATGCCTGGCAGGCAAGCGCTTTGTTGCTGAGCTGTACCCCCTGCCTTTGAGTGATCCTTATTTCCATTAGACCTTCTCAAGGTCTGACAGGGGCTACGCATAAAATACAAATTCTCCTTTGAGTTCAGAATGACCAAATTCAGGCCATCTCATTGACTCAGAGAAAACGTTTATGTTCTAGATAGTACTCTTCTCTCAGAGGAAAATAATTTGCAATGTTTTGACACCTAATGATATTACCAAATATTCATCAGCTCAGCTCTAAGAAGGGTGCTACATAACACATGGTTCATGGTTGCTTCAGATGAATTAAAACACAACCTTGTCAATCAAGAAAAACTAAATACAAACTAAAACATGAGTCCATTGTTGAAATGTCAGTGTGGAAATCTCAAGTATAGCAATCAGTGGCACAGACTACCTACACCTCATGCAATAATCCATTCTCAACATCCTTTTAAATAATTTTATCCTGCCTTCTATGTAATGGCTCAGCAATGTCTGGCTTTTCTTTACAGTCTCTTCCCTGGATAAGTAGAAACAAACAAAGCTTTGAATCTACATTTTCAAAATGAAGTGTTCAACACGCAAACCTGTAATGAAAAAGGATGCCATAGTATTGAATGTTTAGAGACCACTCTAGAAAACAAATGTAGCGGAAATCAAGATTAAGCTTCTGTTACATCTTCCCATATCCGGTAGCCCAAACACAGTCTAAAGTGATGTAAGATAGTACATTCATGCTGTCTTTAAAGAACGTGTATACAAAATGTCACTAAATTTGAAATGAGCTGTCATAGACTTATTGTAGCTTCATATGCAAATTTGAGGCTGGAGCACTGTTTCTTCCTATTATGTATTATAATGATGGTGATAATAGCAATAAAATGGCTTTATGGTTTGCTCACTACTAATTACATGGCACTTAACATTTGCATGAATCTTTTTTTAAAACTTGATAACTATTCAAAATTTCTTATCCACTAGTTCTAACGGCCACAAGATTAGCGGGCCACTTTCGCTGAATTTTAACACAAATTCTTGTACTACAGAAAATGTAGGCCGGTTAATCACTCCTGCCAAAAAACTCGAAGATACAATACGTCTTGCTGAACTAGTCATTGAAGTTCTTCAGCAGAATGAGGAGCACCACGCAGAGGTGAGCCAGCTCCGTGGGAAATGTCTCTCAGTGACCCTTAGCGGACAAGCGGACTCTGTCCACCAGGTTGTGAATAAGATGCCTTAACACCTATTTTCTCTTAACTGGGCTTGCAAAGAGAATGAAAGTGGAAGTTTTGGAAAGCGAAGTCTTTGGAAAGTTGTTTCAAACCACCAAGAAGTGGTTGCGTGTTGTACACTTCAGCCTAAATTTTCAGATGTTTTTAGCAATGAACAAGGAGGTGAGTGCAACATCTGGTCACCCTCATCCAGAGCACACAAAATATTTTTTGGTCTCTTGTGGTTGTTTTTGTTGCCGCCACTGTTGTTTTGATTGGTTCTTTGGTGTGTGGATCACAAGCCATCTTTTTAAATTTATCTCTGTAACTTACTCTGCTTGTACTGGTCTTCATTAGTTTTAAACTTCGATTGCCTAGGTTACTGAATGTAGTGACAGAACAAATTATTCTGTGTTGTTCAGTTTGTCAGTTCTCTAACATGCACCCAAGTAAACACAGCTTACCTTTTTTACAAACCACTATTAAAATGACGATTCTGAGACTAATAATAAGGAAAAGAATTTCAAGGCCAACTAACTCCCAAACCAATAAGGACTTAAACGACCTTGCCCTTCCAAGCTAAGATCGTCATGGT
The DNA here is from genome assembly GCA_004365215.1 of Cuniculus paca. Lineage (NCBI taxonomy): Eukaryota > Metazoa > Chordata > Mammalia > Rodentia > Cuniculidae > Cuniculus > Cuniculus paca. Next base: position 14,227 of record RJWT010005862.1, on the reverse strand, counting down.
TAAACTATTATGTCACTGCTCATTTCACACTGAGCTTTAAAATCATCTCTTAAAGCAAGCTTTTTGAAAACTACACTAATTGTCCCTCTTCCTCTACATTCAGATTTACAGAAAAAGAGGGCAAAAGCATACCATCACAGTGATTTCTCGGTCACCCAAAACGATCGTTCCCATGACTAAGTGAAAGCTGACCGAATAGTTAAATAATATATAACACACCATAAATCCAACCGTCCCGACTAATGCCTGATTGCATATTTAAATTTCCTCCCTGTTTCTCTACTGTTCCATTCAATCTTGGCTGATCGTGGCAGGGGAAAGAGGTATGTGACTAAACCGAGCAAAGTGGCCACCTGCTGTCATCCTCTGTGCATGCCCCTCCAGTACCATGTCTTCTAATGGGACTTTTCCCAGTGCTCCTGCTTCCTAACACTGACCCAAGGAATGTAACAGCACCTTCTAGTGGACTGCTTGTGACATGGGTGGCCCTCCACCGCAGGGTAAATGTGGGGTGATTCTCTTGTGCGTGCATGAAGCGATTGATACAGTTACGACGACTGCAGTTACATCCTGATACACGCCTCCCACCTGCCTTGATTCTGTCCTTAGCCTGTGGTAGTTTTCTATGTCCGTCTGTAGTCACCTTTATTACAGCAAACAAGTACTGAGCTTAGCAACTAGTAGCTCGTCAGAGTGGTACTAATCTTCCTCTACAGCTGTCTGTATGTGAGTCATATATACAGTATTTATATATAGAGAGAGTGTCATAGAATAACGAATTCCCTGAAAACCCTCTGGGAATGGGATAGAACCCCGCAAGGAGGGTGTCACTAATCATTCAGCACCTAGCAACTATGTACAGCCGGATGCAGGGAGGAAATCAAATCAATACCCTCCAACCACACCGTACCTAGGACTGACTTCCAGACACATGAAATTAAGTTGGCTTAGGATTTTTTCTACTCTTTTATATCATCGAGGCTTTTGAGTTTCAAGTGACAGGAGTGTGTTCTTTTGGGTGTCTTCAGTACTGTCTCTGAAGGCTGCCAGGACGTTGGGCTGCCCTAGAGAGCAGTGATTGAGGGCCTGCCCAAATCCACACACTTTGGAAGACATGGCTAAGAAGAAGACGGGTTTTCCCAGTTACAGTTGTGCTTTTAAGTAAATAAAAGAAGAAGGAAAACAGCAGATACACTCAATTTACAATCACAAGGAGCACCAAAGGAAAATTATTCCAAAGAAGACTTTTTTTACTTTTCCAAAGAGTCCTTTTTCACTAAGGATTAATCATTATCCTACACTGCTCACAAAATATTTTAATTTTATGTATTCAGATCTTAGCCAGGGTAAATCGATAAGCTAGATATAATTTTAATTTTGTTCTCATTACCTCTTTAGAAGTCAGCGATGAAAATTTTAGCATGCTTGGGAGTTCCACATAACACTTTTCTTTTAGATAAATATATAGGATTATTTCCCAGATTAGTCATTTTGCCCATCATGAAACCTTGCTGCCCATTTGAAAGCTACTCACTGAGTGTCTGGAGTGAGCCCCACTCAGTACTTTGTGAAGCGCAGGAGACAGGAAGTGCTGGGTTCAGAGTCGGGGGGAGCGGAGATGGAGGCTGAGTGCCAGAGCTCAGGTCAGAGTCCAGCTCACCTCCTCCCTCCTCCATGGCCTTGACTGGTTGCTTACTTCTGGGAAGCTGTCCACTGGAGATGATAGAGAATGGCATTGTTAGGCCGGAAGGCCATGTTAAGCTGAGCATCTGCATTTTGCCTAGCACATAGCAAGCCCTCAACAAAACTTGGCTGATGTGGTGCTGAGGGAAACTTCCTAAGGAAGCCAACTGTATGAATATCTGAGGATAAAAAGGACAAAGTTCTGTGGAAAGTACCAAATGAATGAGCATGGACAGAAGGTGTCAAAAGAAGAGGTGGATTCCTTTCATGGCAGAGTGGTCATGGACCACATGCCCACCTGTTTTCAGCTTGCTCTCACAGACTGCAGTCACTGGAAGGAGGTCCTAGCAATGCTACCCCAGGGCTCACCTCAGCTCCCTTGGGTGGCATCTTCCAGAGAGAGGGCTGAGCACTAGGACCTTCCCAGGGGACTCCAGTGTGCAGCCCAGGTCGAGGGAATCAGGGACCCATCAGCCAAGGTAGAATTTCCTCTGGAATCCTGCAGGTGGGGTTTCCTTTCAAAACAGGATGAAGACTTTTTTCTACTGCCCATATTCTTTAAGGGCTCAGTAAACTCTTAAAAAAAGTCACTCAGTCCTAAGTGCAAATCTTAACTTCGAGGCAGCACTGTTGGTTGGTGCCATATAGAAAAACGTAATAAGCAGACTTACCTTTCCCTGAAAAAAAAAAACTAATAATAATACTTAAAGCCATGATTAATTCCTGTGCAGAGTAATTAAATGTCCCCAGAGAAAAGCTTGTCATCAGCTAATAATACCTGTTACTATACACAGTGCAGTATATGGTGACAATTGTCATATTTCTCTTTTGCTTGCAACTTAATTCTGTTTTAAGAGCCTGATCTATTCACATGCACATGAATTATGCCTTCATGTATTGTTGCTGCCCCTTCCCAATCTCTCTCTATGTATACGTATGTATATGTATATATGTATTGTGGTATACAGAGGGGTACATATATACATGTTAGTTTGTGTGCCAAATACACAGTGTGTTCAGTGTGGCGAACTGTACCCTAAAGCACACAACTTTGTCTTTGAGTTAACAAAAAGCACTGGGTAAGTATGTAGAAGCTAATGCATAACTCTTTATTATCTTTGGAAAAGTTTTATTGAGACTTCAGGTGCCCACGACCATTATGCACTTCCTCATCTATAAAAGTAGCATTCACCTTTAGGAGCAAACATAAATTTATACATATATATATATATATATGTATATATATATATATATATATATATTCTCCTGCTCAACTCAGCTAGTCACACAAACTCTGTTTCTTTAACTGGGGACTGCACTATAGCTTTTTGGTTATTACTGCCCTTGCTAGAATCTCTCTCCTCAGAGAATCAGATTTGATTTTAAGGTTCTGAAAAGAATTACCTTAGATATACAAAAAATAGCTCAGTTTTTACTTCTACACGTCCCAAATTTAAGTTCTCTTGGTTCACTAAAATTCTGCATTCATCCATCAGGTCCCGTACTACTAATTCATAACACAGAAATCAAAGAGCTACCAATCAATATGATTATTACTATAAGGACTGTAGGTACTTACTCATTAACACATTACATTACAATGAGGGAGGGACTGAATTCTCTAGAGATGATAGATGTGGTGCTTCTTATGGTCTCTGGTTTACAAATTTTAAATTAAAAAGCTGGTAAGAACCAGATACGAAGTTGGACTAAGAAATTTTTAACTTCAGGCATTTACGGTTGGCTTTTGTTTTGGTTTGTTTTTTTCCTGTCATCCTAGAGTAAGAGATATGCTGTGAGAAAGCAGCACAGTCTTCCCAGTAACTGTTTTCTTCAACTCATACTGAAGATATGAAGTTAATCATTTCACTCAAGAATAAGTACTTTTCTGGCATAGCGGCCCACACCTGTAATCCCAGCACTCAGGAGGTTGAGGCAGGAGGATCACTCCAAATTCAAGGCCAACCTGGGCTATGTAGGAGCTCAAGGCCAGCCTGGGCTATATAGAAAGACCCTGTCTCAATAAATAAATAAACAAACAAATAAATATTTTAAAACCAGAAGAAAAAAAAGAGAGAGAATAAGTACTACCCAACATTTGGCATGCTCTTGTGAATGCTGCAAATATCCTGGATCAGGATTGATGAGCCTTAGTCTTCCATGTAGGGTTAGGGGTGGGAATGGGACTCCAGTAAATTCCAATAGTTTAATGGTCTCTACCTAAAAGGCAAGGAGTTGAGAAAGCTCTAGAGGTGGGATGGAGGATTTCTTTCTCTGCTGGATTAAACCAAGGAGACAGTGAGTGAAACCCCAGACCCCAGGGTGGTAAAGCTACAATAAAACCTCATCAGTTCAGACCTAAATACAATCTGATTGCAGACAATTTAACTACAGAGATAGCTTTTTAAATTTTTCTTGAATAACTCTGACATGATCTCAACTCTCTCTTGAAATTCTAAAGGTCCCTTCATACACATTAAAGTTATCCAGTACCTTTTCCATCCCGAGATTTATGACATTAAATCTTCTATCTTTTTAAACCTCAATTTATAAGTCAACTTATCTACCATTATCAGTATGGAAAAGTTTACCCATGTGTGATATAGACATACACTAACTAATGTAGACATTATGAATACTATGAATATTCTTTACTTTGGTTGCCCATTACAGACAACATTCAAAGCAGTAAAATGATACCTCTTTTTAGAAAGCTGAACAATTAAGGATTTTTTGACCAGTGTTTCTAGATTCCCTTTACTCTGAATCAGTGAGGTTTTACTGTAAATTAAAATGGAAACAGCAGGTGTCTATTTCCAGCCAAGCAGACCTTGCAGAATGGTCCATGACTTGATTTTTTCCATTTAATTTGCAAACCAGCCACATGTTGATAAAGGAGAAGTAAGTAAAGTGAAATCTCATGAAAGAAGAGAGGCAGACCCCTACTCTGCCTCCTAGTGGCTGTTAGAATATCTCTTTGATAACTAGTAGATCACAGAAGAGCTTGGCCATTGAACAAACCCTTTCATTTATGGAATTATTTCCATAATCATCTTTCATGTTTCCAAATGCCTTCCCATCATTTTTTGGTGAATGCTCTGGAAAGTGTTTCCAATGTAACTACTTTATAGCATTGAATGGGGAGGTGGGGGACAAGAAGAGGCTGGCAGTTTGTTTTTGTTTTACTGCTCTCTTTGAAATCAGCAAACAGGGCCTGTTGACACCGCCACTCATTCTGCATGCTCCCTGCCAGAAATGATTAGTCAACATGCATGCATGCCTTTGAATTGCATTCACATCTGGCCCAGTCTGATGTGAATGTCACCCCTGAGACCGTGCACAATGATTTTCAAGGGCTCACGTGCATGCAAATGAGTTACTTCACTGATATTTTTTGGTTTTCAATGTACATATGTGTCCAACCCCCAGAAACGTAAGTCCTGATCTTACTTGGTGTCTCCTAGCCTACACCTGATCTTTCTTCCAGAGTGGATGTAAAACCAAAGGCTCCTTTGCAGAAAGACAGTTCATCTCGAAACTTCTGTGACAATGACAACAATGGTTTCCTTTGACTTAGTATGAAATAGGAGTAATTTCTCATTGTGTAGGGAGACATTAGTCCCTGAGTTTGTATGAGACCAAAGGCAATTGAGCCCCAGATATGTAGAGATAAGTGAATGATGATTGCAAATTTTCAAGTTAGACCAGCAGAAAACCCATAAACACAGTGAAGAAACTCCCAAATTCTAATACCTTAGAGCAAGAACTAGCCAACAGCGATGATCCAGAGCATGACTCAAAACCTACTGAGTTATTGTAAATTGAACAGAAGTTGCACATCTGTCATTTCTACGGCTGCATTCTCTGACTTACATGTCAGAAAAAAGGATCTCTGTGGCAGGTCCGGAATTATGAAGAGCCCTGCCCTGGACTCAGAGTCCCATTTGTGTCCTGAATGCTGTTCTCTTTACAATAAAATGACCAAACCCTGCTGGATGCACAATCCGTCTGAAACAGTGAGGGCTGGAGTTCACGCCCTGTGTCCAACGAAGAAGCTCATTACCTCTTTGTCTACTGTTTTTCTGCCAAATTCCAAAGGCCTTTGCGTGGTGGTCAGACTTAATGGTGGAGCATGCAGAGACATTCCTATCACTCTTTGCGGTGGACATGGATGCAGCCTTAGAGGTGCAGCCCCCCGACACGTGGGACAGTTTTCCAGTGTTTCAGCTGCTGAATGATTTTCTCCGTACCGACTGTATGTATCATCTTCGAATGCAAACTTTCTTGTGTAGTCTGCAGATAGATATGCACGGTGCTAAGATGTCTTTATTCCAAGAAGACCGCAGATTGGATAGAGTTCTTCATAGTTATGTTATTAGCAGACCCACACACCCACAGGCATCCAAACTTTCCAGCTGATGGGTGTCCCCAGCAGAGAACGTTCTGTTGTGGGACAGAACACTCTCCTAACTAGACAGAGGAACACCAGAGCAGTATGAGAAGAGGGGTCCATTCCTTGTATTTTATTTGCATTGGACCAAATGAATTAGCTTAACCTCCTCACATTTTGTTGATTTTATCAAAAGATGCTTTCTGGATGAAAAACAGTTTCTAGCTAAATCACATTGCAAGCATTTCTTTGGGTTTTTTAGTAACAGTAGCCATAAAATAGACCCTCCCAGGAAGAGCTGTGAAGGAGAAGCGGAAGTAAAGAAGTTCTTTCTTCCTGCTAACTTAATGAGAGGAAAAGGAGTGAATACATAGAAAATGGTGTGCATTATTGTTTGTGTTGTTTGTTTTTTAAAGGAGCATGATTGGTTTTCCTTTTAGAAGGGTGACACAAAAGGGTAAAGTGTTTTTAATTCCATTCCCCTCACAAACAAAATTTAGCATGAACTTAAGATGTTGTTCTTGTTCTTTTTTTTCTTCTCTTCTTTTTTTGGCTTCCTTCAAAGCAGGATATTGAACATAGAAGACAATCATCTCTGTGTGCATTGTACTTTGATAAAGCAACTACGGGTTCTTACCATGCTTTTGCTTATCTGTTCTAGATAATTTGCGCAATGGAAAATTTCACAAACACCTGCAAGACCTGTTTGCCCCACTTGTTGTTAGATATGTGGATTTGATGGAGTCCTCAATTGCACAATCCATTCACAGGGGCTTTGAGCGGGAGTCATGGGAACCAGTCAAGTAAGGACACCTCTTTTGATACTATTGGAATTTGGGTACAGATGGCTGGAGAGTCATGCAGAAATGGATTAATGGTGTCACATGATTTTCATTGTTAATATGACAGAGAGCAAACACCATATATATTTCCTACTGCACTACAGTGCTCAGAGTTTCTTTGACCAGATGGAGGGCAGGGGAGGAGGGTGAGAAATGGTTCGTAAAGTGTAACCTTTCTTATTGCACAACATAAATAAGAATTAACAGAGATCGATCTGACCAATACTGTGTGTTTTACTCAGAAAATAATATTCTTAGGAACTATTTCCTAAAGTGTGTTCCATAGGATTTTCAGGAAGGCCAACAAACTTTTTCTGTAGAAGGCCAGAGAGTAGGCTTTTTTAAGTCATATAATCTGTCTTAATTACTTCATTCTGCCATTGTAGCACAAGAATAGTTATAGATAGTATGTAAACAAACGAGTATGGCTGTGTCTCAGTAAAACTTTATTTCTAAAACAGGCTGGCAGTTTGCCGTTCCCAGGTCTAAGTCTTTCCAACATAACCTCCAAAAAAAAGAATTCTCCCAACCCAATGTGTTTAGCAAGTGCTACCTACCCCATTCTTCTACCCACTTCCTTGTCCAGATACTAGCACATTTGAAAACTGAGAAGTTGGTAATACAGAGCCTTGTTAAGCCTGAGTTGTTTAAATGTAGCTGACTGCAGTGCGCATGTGTTTTTGCATTATCTCCTGCAGGTCAAGTCGCAGGAAATTCTGTGAGCTGTGAGTTTGTTAATTTCCACAACTGCTTGGCAGAGCTTAAGGCCTGTTTCAAAGTGTCTGGCAGATTCAGTGACAGCTCCATCCTCAGCCAGTCAAGACCTGAGCTTAGGGTTGCCAGAGGCCGGTCTCCGGCTCCTTTATCTGAAATATGTAGAGATTTTTAGTGTGGTCGGAGAGCTCTAGGAAAGCCTAGTATTAGTTTTGCCCTGTTAGATTATTCTCTCCACACTATTCCCTTAAGAAAATCATGCTGTTCTCTCTACTCCTTTACATCTTTGGGCTATAGCAACCAGTATAAGTGAATGAAGGTAAGTACCGATAGGTTTTAAAAACAAATATTCAAAAGGTCATTCCTCAGTTTAGAAGCCTGGACTTGTGCCCCATTTTTAAGCAGTTTTCTGAATTGAGACCCTCCCTCTATTATTAGATGTGTACCTTTCTCTACCTCCTCCATATCTGAGCCACAAGAGAAGTTTCTGCCTTGCCCTACTAGAGAAGGTTAATAGATAATAGCTCTTGATTTTCAGGTACTAAGAAATCTAAATCTTAGTTTGTTATGCTCAGGTTTATAATGGTCTGTTGACTTTTAACTTACAAGTATAGAACTGGGTCTCGTGATGAAAGGCATAATGAGGGGCTCCATCTCTTATTAATTACTCATGATAATCAAATCAGTCATGCTTTGGAGAATAACTGTGAAAAGGAAAAGATATAAATGAGTAATATTCACATTTTGAAAATAGCAGTGGTCTTGAAATAGCATTTACTTCCTTGAGTTTAAATGCGGAAGGTACTACTGCCAACACACATGGGAAAGAAATGATTGCTACCCTTCACTATTCCTGGAAGAGCCCTAGATTTAGGGTCTGCTTTTCCCTTTACCAGCCAGAAGGCAGGGTTTTAATCTCTTTGAACTTGTTTGCTCATCTGAAAAACTGTTTTTTTAAAATGTCCCTACCCAGGATCCGAGAATTGTCATGAAGATCTGTGATAATGTCACGAAAGTCATTTTATAATCTGTTAAATTCTTCAGAAGCCAAACATATGACTGCTATTCCTTTGGAAGCATTAAATATTCTTAGTACTATCAGAAGTAAAGATAGAATCAAAATCATTTTCACAATTGGAAGACATAGTCTGGGAATGTTTTGTTGGAGTTTTTTTTTTTTTTTTTTTTTTACTGATGGAAAGAAATTGAACTTGTGGACCAGTCCAGTTAGAAAGATCTGTATTTTTACACAAGAATAAGAGTTGTGAATAATCACCTGGAAATTATGTACATGTGTCTTTTTTTTTTAATAAGCCTGTGCAAACTGTCCAAAATTGTACTGTGAGTTAGTGAGTCTGACTGTGGTTGTTTTTCACTTCGTGCTGAACATTACATGCCTGCTGGGAGTATGTGGAGATTTCTGAAATGGCCAACTCAAACCTACGCTAAGTTAAAGTTCTTTTAAATCACACATTTGATTAGCGGATTTGTAAATGGAGTGTGGATGCTGCAGGACACCTTTGCAGAAAGGCATTGAGTAGAAGATACAAAAGAGTCTGGGGACATGGATATGTGCTAAGAGGAATACACCTCGCCACGACTCCTGCCACATAAAGAAAACCAAAGACAGACTTTCATCTGTCAGCATTCATGTAAGAATGTTGGTAGAGAAGCAGAAATTCATCTTTCTCCTTAGATTTTTGTCCAAGTAAAAAACAACCATTTTGGCATCCTTTTCAAGCTCACCCAAAAACAAGAATCTGACTTAGGTAAATTTAGTTCACTAATTTTTTTCAATTTTTGCCACATGATCCCACACACACACACAGACACACACACGCACATACACAGCCTTTCTCTCAAACAATTGCTGTCAGCAAATAGTTCGGTTTTTCAGAAATCATGAATGCAGGCACCTGATTATAGGTAAAATGAGAAGTGCAATGTAAAGCTTACTTCAAAATAACTGGGACTGAAAATGTGAAAGAAAAAAAAAGCACTCTGACAAGAAAATGCTACCCATGTGTTGAGTTTGCTAAAAATAGAACTAAAAGGATTACTTATCTTTCAGATTTCCTTATTTCAAAATATGACCCTGTAAGAGAATATAGAGATACAAATCTTTGGGTTTGATACAATGAGGTTATTGAATGAATGGGTGGAAGAGCTAAGCTCCATGGCTGTCTTTCTCTTGAGGGAAGCCTTCCTTCTCTGAGGAGAAAGGAGAGGCTGTGTTTCTGTTGCCATTGAGCCAGATGCAGCCACGGTTGGAATCTTTGTACATCACTGGAAAATGTCAGTGTATGGCTGGTAGCACAGCTAAAGATAATCAGCATCTCAGAGACAGGCCCGGATGGCCATGACACTTGTAACCCACAGGACTGTCACAGCATCCATCAGCATAGGTCGTGGGCCACCACCACAGTTGGGCAGGTTTTTTGCAACCTTCCTGGGACCCCTGAGTTTGAGTCTGTGGTCCCAACAAGCAGGTGGACAACATTCACACCAGCTGTTTTCTGTCAGCTCATTGTTAATAAGTCACGATGGCCTTCACTGTGGGAGAAGTTCTAGACCGTGTCCAATCCAGGCCTGCTGGGTCAGTGTCCTTCTGTAACCCAGGGGCTATTTCCTGACAGAGGGTCACTCTGTCTCTACTTGAAAATCTCCAGGCACAGGGAGTCCTTGGCTTCATGACTAGGACATGGGCTAGGACAGCATGGGACAATAGATGTTGCTTCTTGATAGATACACACTGTAAAATCCAGCTTCATCATTTCTCTTTTTTTTCTTTTTCTTCTTCTTTTTTCTTTCTTTTTATTTCCGTTGGGAATTGAACCCAAGCCTGGTATACGCTAGTGCACTCTACCATTGAGCTGTATGCCCAGCAGCTTCATTTCTGGTAATGCATTTTATTCCCCTGTGCCTCAGTTGTGCGTATGAAAAGTGTTTTTAAAATAGTATCCTTTTCCAGAATGCCAAACATATGGATAACTGAAAGATAATAGACATCTGACCAGAGACACTGAGCAATATTGTAGGTGTCCCGATGTCAAACAGACAGGTATTAGACTTGGAGTCAGAACTCCTGACTCCGCTGGTAGCTTCTCAGATGCCCTTAGTCCAGGAGGATTTCTGAATTAAGATCCTCCCTTGGTTGACCTTTCTGAGATTCAAAACTCTTCTTTATAAAGCAAGGACTTTGAATAGCCAGAGCTTTTCTAGTGCTGACATTCCAGGAAACGAGACTCTTTACATCCATCCTCATATAGCCATCTGGTCACCACTGCCTGGATGATCGCCTCACACCTAGAACAGGCTCTGGGACATAACCCAGGCTTAGCAAATATACAAGATACAGGGTGCAGATTGTAAGGGCACGGTCAGAGAACTGTGGGGATGAATTCAAAGTGAAAGCGATACCTTTCCCTGATTAGGACTTTCAACCTAGTCGGGTCTGAACAACATACACCTAAGAATGCCTTTATTTACCAGTATACCCATGTATAAATAATATACAAAGGATTGTGAAGAACTTAGAAGACAGAGGAATGAACTTCCGCTGAGGGATTATGAAGGACATGGCTCGGAGAGTACATTTTCCAAGTGCTGGAGAAGCTGGCAAAAAGCATGCGCTAAAGCCGAAATGAGAAGGCAGAGTATAGGAAAGAACTGGCAAATTTTCAGTTGGGCCAGCATGGACATCAGGGAGGAAGCAAGCCTTGGAGAGATGTTCAGAAGGTTCTTAAATTCCATGAAGTTTGGAACTTCATTCTATGGGTGATGCATTCTTGATGGCTTCACAGTCCCTAAACTGGGAAAAATTGGTATGCGGCAGGATAGAGAAAGACCTTACCCTTTTCACATATAAAGTACAGGTCTACATACAGTTCACGAATAGATTTTTTTTAAAAGAACATCTGTGGTATTAACTGTCCATGATAAAGGAAGTTGGAGAAGGATAATGAGTGAAAGGTTTTTTAAAATGTCACTCTAGACTCTAGATAGATATCAAAGAGACTCAATGACTGAATAGAGGGATTAGACCAAAGAACAGACACAAAAAGAGGCTTTCATATCCTAAGGAGAGACGAGGGATACTATGTATACTTATGTAATAAATGGCTCTTAAAAGTAGGAAGTGTTCTCTGTCTAAAAACCTACCCTCATCCTCAAACTTAAAGCAGACATCTTTGAGAGAAGACACAGCTATATCTGTCTGAGACAGCATCTTGATTAGAATTAATTCTAAGAAGTACAGATTGACTCCACCCAGCCATTCCTATCTGTAGAAATGACAGGATGCACACTCTGTGACACTGACCCACATGAGAGAGTAGATAAGGCTTCTTTAATCCAGAGCACTAAAGGTGGGAGCTAAATGAAAACTGTCCTTTTTTCAGCAGTCTCCAAAATGAACGTGAGTCTAATTTTTAACATGGACCAGTTGTTAGAATTGCAATTCACACATCTTGGACTATCCAGAGATACACAATTATAATCCTCACAGAGAAGAATGACTAACTCGTTCTTGGGTAGTTGCTAAAAGACTCTCTTTTAAAATAATAATTTGTTACAGCCTTTGCCAGCACCAGGAGCCTGGGCATTCGGACTGAGGGCTAGGAGAAAATGTCCCCTTGTCACATGTGTGTTAGTGAAACATTACACTCGGAATCATCCTCATTGGCTTTAATACCTAAATGAAACGTCAGTTATATTAGTAATACACTATATTATTTTGCTAAAAGCAGAAATACCAAGAATGTTTTATTATTTTAAAAGTAGACCGTTATAATATGTCCCAAAGAAAAAAAGTTTCTATTTGAGCCCAGTGCAGTATTCAGTCAAAATGTCATATTTTACAGTTACAATATGTTTTGATTAAGTATTTTTTTATTTCTGTGTGCAAAATGAAGTTCACTTCTAATTTGTGTACTCACCATCCACTAATATGTTTAAATTAAGTTGCTTTTGCATTCATCTGTATGTTATTCATTTCTAGCTGCTTTTAATTTGCTCAGAATTGACATTTTAACTTTCCAGGCTGCCATCTCTAAGATCTCTTAATTCCTTGATCATTATTCAGTGTGTGTATCATTTAATGATCACATTTGCTTATATAGGCTTACACATGTCTCCGTGGAGATCGCCAGCGGATTTGTTACATTGTAGTGTTTACGACTGAGAACCACTAGGGACTGAATTCAAAGGCAATTTCCCCATTTAACAGACACACGGAAGGAAAAGTTCTGTTTTTTTCTTTCTACTTAATAGTCATATTTAGCTCACCACTCGACCATTCCCACAAAACTGCTCTTCAGTCCCAGGCAGAGCTGTGTGTAATTGGCTTTACCAAATTATGAAATATAAAGGACAAGTCTTTGAGACACCTCAGTCCCCTTGAAGAGGAAGATGCCAGTTTGGCAGTATCGCATTCTAGGCTTTTCAGTCTATACCCAGGACTCTATTGCCATTGGGAAAGAAGTAGTTTGTAGAAGGAGGCGGGTGTCCAGGCATCACGAAGGTCCAGAGTTTCTGACTTAGCGGGAAGTCTTGCCCATGGAGCAAGCCCAGTGGCGGCTGCTGCAGCCCCCCAGGAGTCCTGTTAGTCAAACACAGCTTGCCCAGGGCAGAGCTGCTTTGGCAAAACTTACTCTTCTCCTACAAGATCCAAAAAGAGAACCTTAGGTCCTTTGCCAAAGTGCTGTCAACTCCACTCAAACAGGAAGGCTCTGCTCAGATGCAGAGTTAGGCTGGGCCCTACCGTGCCAGTGACTTTGGCTGGATGGAACACCCTGAAAATGCCACTGCAAAGTACACAGTGCCAGCTTGTGGAGCAGTGTATGACACAGACCTTCCAAAGAGATCACTGATTTGAGTTGGGGGTTTTGTGTTATCTCTTTATTCATAAAACCATCTCTGTCTCTCTCTCTCTTCCACACATCAGTTGGTCAGTCTTTGTGCAAAAACAAAAAGCTGACAGAAGGTAACATCCTTAATGTTTCATTTGTTTTTAACTAATTGTAATTTTTATAGAAAAATACACCACTAGGTTAATTTTCACACACTGAGCCACACCCATGCCATAATCACTTACTGAAAAACAAGACATCCTGGGCCTCCCCACAGCTCCCAGCCCACTTGCTTCCCAGTGCAACCCCACTTCAAAAGGCACCTCTATGATATGAAGCCCACCTTATATCTATGTCTGGCCTAAGAGTTTTACATGAAAACTGAACGTGGGTTTCTTTTCCTAGGGATCTGTTTCTGTGTGTAAACATTTCTGCATCTTAAATGGCCTTCATTTGGGAGAAGAAGTTCAAAAGCTGATCCTTGCTGATCTGACTTCTTTCTCACCTTTGACACCGACACCCCATTGCCCACATTCCTTACTGGAGGGGAGCAGCTAGAAAGCACTCAATTTCTGTACATCCCAGATCTGTGTCCATTCGAGGGACGCACTGCCTGTTCCAGGGTTTATCTGATACCTGACTTCAGAAATGGACCTCTCTTGCCAATAACATATAAATAAAACTAAGAAAGTTAAAATGCTGCACCATTTGCCACTTCTATCTTTTCAAAATTTATTTTTGATTGATAC
>RJWT010005861.1:0-30204 GCA_004365215.1 Cuniculus paca | reverse complement strand
CCTCAGAAACAAGTTTAAAATTGAAATAAGTATAAACATTCCATCCCAGTCTCTCATGGCTCTTTCTCTAAATATTCCATATGACAAGTACATGCTTGGTCCAAAGTTTCCATCACATCTGTAGGTGTTGAAGTTTTCACATTTCCCTACTCAGAACAAAAGATGGCTTGAGTAGGCAGGTGTTCGTGATTTGCAGGTAATCCTAAAAAGCACCAGTGGGGAATGAAGTGGAAAGGAGTTGATAGATTCTCCACTAATGATCAGGATTCCATTGCAGGCAACTGGGCTTCACCCCATGGAGGCCTCCTGAGAGCCTCTGGAATGTACCTCAGAGCTGTCCATGGAAGGAAAGAGAAGCTGGGACATTTACCCACTGTCTTAGGGCTGCTTTCAAGGTGTTAAATCCTAATCCTTCCAGACTGCCTCTTGTGGGCAAGTCCAGCGGCAGTGGTGCTGCGGGAAGACCTTAAGGAGGGAAGGTAGAGGAAAGATCAGAACCCAAGATGGAAACCCAAGAGCACATGTGAGAGTAGCCACAGAGAGTACCAAGGAAGCTGAGGACCTGTGGAGCCTGGTGCTAGGAAGAGGCACTGATGCTTAGTAGGTTTGGGAAGTTCTGCAGCTTTTTGCGAATTTGTTCTTGTCTCAAATCTTATCTTAGTCCTTCCAGATCACTGTAACAAAGTGCCAGAGACTGGGAAACTTATAAACAATAGAAATTTCTTTTTTATTTTTCTAGAAGCCAGGAAGTACAAGATTCAGGCCCTGGCAGATTTGGTATCTGGCGATGGCTCGGTTCCTCACAGATAGCCATCTTCTCACTGTGACCCCAGGTGAAGGAAGGGACACAGGAGTCTTTGTGATCTCCTTTGTAAGGGCTCTGACCTCATTCATGAGGGCTTCACCTTCACAACCTAATCACCTCCGAAAGCCTCTGCCTAAAAACACTGCCCTAGGGATTAGGATTTCAACATGAGAATTTCAAAGAGATAAAGACTTCAAACCATAGCAATCCTTTTGTGGTTAACCAATCTGGGGGGCTCAAAGCACTTATAAAATTAACTGTGGCTCAAGTGTCCTGGGAGTGCAAATGGAACCAAGGATCCAATAAGCCTGCAGTCAGTTATGGACCTTTAGAGGTGCTACAGAATTCTTGGGAGTTTTATCTTATGTTCGTCTCCTGTGCTCACGGTATTTGGGTTATCTTACAACCATGTGATTTCTGTGCCTCAGTGGCCTGAAATAAGTGCCATCATCTGTTACAATGGAAACACTGGAAATTTTGTTAGACAATGGAAGAGCCATTCGTTGGCACACCCTTGTGAAGTGCTTGAATTTACAGCAGTACTAGGTTTTGTGGGTTTCCTTGCCACAAAGTTTTTCCTTCACCATGGTGTGAGGTCTGCATCTTGTTCCCTGAGTTGCCGAGGCTCAATTCTCATTCAGATCAAAATGAATCTCAGGTCAACTCTTTGCCTGTCTAATGAAGGACTTTTTACTTGCTACACACTCACTGATGTGTTGTATATCAAGTGTGAGATATTTCCTGAGGCCACATGCCTGTCTCACAGTCTTCCTTGAAGATTACCCTTTCTTGGAGACTAGGTCCTTGAGTCTTCATATCTTATGGCCATTCCTTGTCATTCTCCTCACATCCCTATGGTTTTCATCTTAAAGTTCAGATCTTCCTAGTTTTGGTGGGAAACCACAAGCCACATACACCAACTTCAGTTCGTCCCTGTTGATAGGCCAACAGAACTTTTCAATACCATCTCAACACATTATAAATGCAAGACACATAAGTCACAGTTCTGTTTCCACAGTATATTTCTGTTACAGCCAGGGAATAATGTGAAATTCCAGTAACATTTATGTGGTAAAATACTGTTAAACTATTAAAATTATAAATATGAAGGCATGGTTGCCATTTGTAAAATGTTTATAATTTGTTTTTAAGTTAAAGAAATTATCCAAAATTTCTGCTCATGGTAACCATACATGAACAAGGATTAGAAAGAAGCATAAACAAAAATTATTTGTTAGTTGGAACGTACAGCTATGAATGAATGGTTTTGGGTTAAAAGATATTTCAGTTACAGTTATAATCATAGAAGTCTGAAAAAAGTAACTGGAGAAAACCAAATAGCATCTTGTTCAGAGAAATCTTGTTAATTATAGCTAAATTTTAACAGCAAATTCGTAAGTTTCAAATCTGATTGGATGAAGGGAAATTCATAAAGCAGGATTTTTTGAGACTTTTATGAATAGGGAGTTATTTTAAAGCACAAAGTAGGCAGGTAACTGGCAGTTGTGTCATTGTCAATCAAGGTACAGCGTCCTCATGTATGTCTGGAGTGGGACCACATCCACCTGGTGGCCCATTCTATCTCAGGGACATGGCCCTGTGTGAGGTGAACAGCAGGTGGACCTCTTCTATGATGGTGGAGGCTGTGGCATATATCTACTGAAGGGATGTGAATTTAACTCTCATTTTGCCATTTGCTCTTTATTGTTCATCAATGTTCCTACAAATGATAATTTCAAAGGTAGAACTTGTTTTTCTTTGTGTCTAAATAGCAGAAAGAAGTAAAAGTTCATAATCATGAGCATTATTGTTTGAACTTTTAAAAATGGCACCAAATATCCCTTTTAGTGTCTTACAAAACTAGCGCCATGCTGGCTGAAGAAACAGACTCTAACAGAATCTTCTTGAGGTTGTCATCTTTCAGCAAATAAGAAAGACTATCTTTAAATATTTCTTATGAAAATATGTTTTCTAAACCAATTATAAATCCTCAAGGAGAACACCTGCTATTCATCAAAAATAATACCCCTAGTCACCTTTGGCCTCTCACTGTCTTCTCACAAGACACCCCACTTTAGTCTGAACCTCAACTTACCACAGCTTCCTCTCTACATTGTTATTCGTCATTATCAACATCTGTACCAATCAATAACTAAGCTCCCTAATTCTTTAAATATAATGCAGAGCATGATGTGTGGAAATTAGCCTTTGTAAAGGATCCGTTCTCTAGAACTTACCTATAGACATGTGAACTGCCTGGAAAAGCATGATGCATGAGCTAACATTGCATGCGTTCCCTGTTGATTTCTGGTATCCTGTGTGCATAGCTTCAGTTTATACTCATTCTTGTTTAAAAAGAAAAGTACATAGCTTCATGGGTAATTCGAATCAGAACTTCCAAGCCCAAGTGACTGACACAATTATAACGCTAGTACTCTTTGAGGAAGAATCAATCAAGCTTGTAATACTGGTGACACTAACAGTTCGTACTTGGGTATTCTAAATGCTTGTGTTATATTTCTATAGACTTGGCCTTTCAATGGATTAGTAAAAAACTTGGAGGAGAGCTTTAGAACTTTTTGATGGGTTCCACAAATGTGCTTAGGCAGGCCCTCTGTGTCTGTTCTAAGGTGGTTTGACCAGGCATCACAACCATGAAATGTTATCTGGGAAATTTTATTAGACTCTGCTATGAAATGCCATAGCGTGAACTATGGATAGAGTTACTAACTCCATGTCTTTGAGTGACTTAACTCAGCTAAGAACATACATAACACAGAGGAGGAAGAGCCACTCCTGGTCCACTTAAATAACTTCGTGCATAATAATTATATTATGATGCTGAGGCACTTAAATCAAGAGAAACTTTTGAGACCACATTATTTCAGAAAAAGTTTAAAGCCTTAGTCCATTCCCAGTTCATTTACAGTCATTTGGCCCTCACCGTCAATATATAAATACTTGTTTCAGACAACTCTAACGACACACTGGTGAATAATGGCGTGTTGACAGTGACCTTTTGGCTAATGACAGTAATGCACTGCTCATTTGAGAGGATGATGCCACTGTCAAAGCATAAATGGGTCATGAACTTTGTATTGATTTCCTAATCATTGTGGTGAGTTACACTTGATTTTCTTTGAAATGTGCACTGTGTTTGGGGAGGATATAATTCTTCCTGTGGCATTGTTGATGCAGTTGTGCAAGGTCAAAGTAAACTAACTTGTCCACGTATATTCTACCACTTCCTTGCCCTCTCCTGAACTGAGTTCTGACCAACTGAGTTGAGAGAACCAAACCAAAGTGTTCTACTTAATAATTCCACCCACTACCCACACTCACCCTGGGAATTTTGCAGTAGAATTTCTAATGAAATTTCACAGATTTTGCCGTGCGCATTCACTGTATATATCAAGCATTAAGCAATTTGTTTTAGAATCATAGGATGAACTGCTGCGTAATTCTCTGGTAACCAATTTCAGCCACTTAAGTTACTTCAAATGCAAAATTGATAATACTACCAGCACCAGAAGAGAAGTTTTCTCCTTGGGTAGAGGTTTACCACAGAAACCTGACTAATATACAATATCCATATATTTTCCCTTCGAATCTATGGCTTCTAGGAACCAAGGACTACTAAGAAACTCTGAAGCTTTTGTCTTTGTAAGAATTCCAAGTAAGTGTCTTGCAAACTCTTTAAACCCAAGAGTCCTTTCACCTCAACATTACTGACAGATTTTAAAGTCTCCAAGATATGTTAATATTTTCAACATGTGTATGAACAAGGAACATTCCTATTCGCTCACTTCTACATTCCTCTGCTAGAGGATGAAACAAATTTTTTAAAAGTTTCAAGTTTTATTAATCTTCTAGGTCTCAGCCAGCACTTCAAATTCCTTACATCAAACTTTGATTTTTTATTTGGATGTATTGAGATACTGTGTATAGTTATTGAAAACAGTTGTATTTGAGAAAAAAATGTGCGGAAAATAATAGGATTAACTACTAGCTAAAAGTTTACTTTATTGGACTACTTACTAGTTCAACTTTTTAAAAACTGCACATTTAGAATATGTCTCCTAAAGTGGTCAATTGAATAAAATGCAAAGGATTTTAATGTGATTTAAGGCCAAAATTTTACCAAAAGCCAAAATTTTTTCAGAAAATAATTTTAAAAGAGGTTGTGATATTTTTTTAAAAAGTAGATTGTATTCAGACCCACTTGGAAGTGTGGGTTAACAACCCCTTCCCTTGTCTTCTGATGCTCTCCTAATGATTAGTGAGCTGCTTTTTGGTTAAATGGTCCATTATCTGAACAATCCAGGGTCTTTTCACCTGGTGGTCTTTCTGTGAAAAATGTGCATCCATACTTCGTCATCCCGGCAGCTTCCTCCTGTGAACTCCTGCACTGAAGGATTTCCTTTACTCAGAGGTAGTGTTGGCTGTTCATTCTTCCATACTTTCATCATCCTTTGCACGTATTTCTACTTTGCAGTCCATTCATTCATCGAGTATTGACTGGGTACTCACAATGTGACAGAAACTGTGCTAGACATCTGGGATGCAAAACAAGTGACACGCAATCTGTATTATTGAAAAGTTTAAGTCTTATGTAGGACCTTCTAACTGGACAACTTGAATGAGCTTTTAAAATTCCATTTAATTTGCTAAACTTGCATATGTAAATTTATAGTTACGTACATGTGTGAACTTCCTAGCAAAGATGGTTTAGAACTTGACAGATTCGAAAAGAAATTAGTAAACCCTCAAAGAACCACTGATTCACTTGAAAAGACAAATAACCAGTTGATAAAATGGGTTGTGTAACCAATGATAAAACAGAAGTGTACATGAGACCAAATATGAGTAGCATGTGAAAGAAACTAGAGTACTATGGGGGAGGAAGGTAAAAGGTTTTCGTGGGGGAGGCAATATGGCCACATCCTGGAAGATGTTTGGGTCAGCTCTCTCCACTTTTCATCATGCAATCACCCACTCATCTCTTGACCTATGGAAATCTGCCCACCAGACCACCATCTCGCTGAAACTACCCTGATTAATGGTTGTCAATGACATCTTCCTTGCTAAAATCAATGAATGAAAACTATTTAGTTCTCATCTTGCTTGTCTTCTATGCAGCAAACACATGTCCCTCATTTTAAGCATTTCTTCTTCTTTTCTTTCATTTACCTGCTTCCCTCACTCTTGTAGCTATACTTGTTTCTCTGAATACCATCTCTAAGAAAACGTCCACATTTTCCCCCACTTCATAAATATTGGAGTTCCATCCCCAGATATTTTCCCTTCTTGATCCATCCACTCTTCCTAGCTGAGTCATGTTCACACAGGATCGACAGGGCCAGCAACGTTCCCTTCACATCTCCATCCACACCCTGAGTTTCCTCTGAGGCCCAGAATCACCTACACAGTTATCTTCTGTACATTTTTATTCGATGATCCATGGGCAGTTTCTGCTCAAGATGGTAAAAGTTACCTTCTCATTTTCTCCATCAATGTATAGAAAAGATCTTCAATAGACTGGAGAAAAAATAACATATGAAGCAACGCTCTGTGAAGCAGTCAAACATAAAAATAAAAATAAAGTAAAAACATTGGGGTTGTGATGGTGAATTATGCAGACACCATTTCGGCCGTCATGGAATTTAGCTGAATGACAAGTGTTGGCATAGACAATCATGACATGGAGTGAAAGTGATATGAAGGGATGGTAGCAAGGCTATTATTTATCGCTTGGTGAGGTATTTCTAACCTAGATGTGGGAAGAGGCAGTTAGGAAAGAGAAGGTCATCTGTTAACTAAATGAGTTAGAAAGGGTTCATCCGAATGAATGAGATAGAGTAACCAGTTGGAGGAGAAGGGTGAGTGAAAGGCAGAGCAAGGTGTTGTTCTGAGAAGTAAGGCTGAAGAAGTAAAGAACTTAAAAGCCGCATCCATTAGTTTGAATTTAGCCCTAAAAGCAGTAGACACTGGAGCAGAGGGCAACGTGACTGTGATTTTCATCTGGACAGAATCACCTGATTTACATGTGGAGCCCAGACTGCAGAGCACACAATGGAGTGGAATGGGAGTTGGCAAATACTGTGATTATGGAGGAAGAGACAATGGTGCTTAGGGTCAGGCAACAGCCTTCAGGAGCTCTTGGAAGGTGCAATCAGCAGGCTTTGGAATATATTGATTGTAAATCCGAGAGAAAATAATAGAGAAGGGAAAAAGGGAGAGCGAGGGCGCATGCATGGGTCAAAAAATGAAAGAAGATGTGTTTCGGGTTGCTCTATTAAACTACATTTGCCTCTGAGGAAATAGATTATTCTCAAACACGAGAACTCATTTTTTCTTCTATGTGCTTGTGAAAATTCAGCACTAGAAATGCTGTAGGGAAGAAAGAACTCTTTGACAAGGAGAGGAAAATGTAAACACTGGCTGTGTAACCTCTTTTCATCCAGCCAAGCCCATCAATGATCTTGCAGGGATTGTGTGGCAATAAAAACAGCTCGAGTGCTTAGAATATTTTATTTATTAGTATTGGTTAGAATATTTTATTTAGTAGTCAGGTAATTAAAGCCTCAGAGTCTTGTTTTAAAATCTCAGGGCATTACCAACAAAACCACATTTCTTGCCCACATCAGAAGTCCGTGTTGATCAGGCAGTGTCACTGTACAGGTCCCCTACTTGTCAGGGCTTCCTGTCTTGATCTCTATTGTTCTATGTCTGTCACTTGCACTTAGAAAAAGTCCCCTGATCTTAACTGCTTCTAATCGAAAGTGACACACTTCACTTCCATGCACAGTCCCCTACCCAGAATTAGTCAGATAACCCAACTCAATGGCAATGAAAGTCAAACAATAAAGAAGGCACATGAACCACTTGTGAACACTCACAGCCTCTCACGGTCTCCCGTGTGGTCACCAAATGCACTCACCCCTCTCAAGGGGGGAGATTAAGGTCCTAGCAGTTGTTCATCAAGTTTGACCCTTAGGATCTCCAGATATCTACACACTGGTCCCTTCCTGTGTGGCAAGTATGGCTCCTCATAGCTTAGGAACCCTGGAGTTGTTTGTCCATTCTATAGCACATCCACGACTGCACTTGTCACAGTCGGGCTAGAACAACTGCAGTGAACCCACTCAGTCAGTGGGGCAGCCTGCTTCCATCATTGCCCCGCAGTCATCTTCAAATTCTTTGGACAGGTGTTGTAAAGCCTTCCTATTTTAAGAGGGGAATTTTCCTAGATTTTCCTTTAATACTGTTCTACAGGAAGAATTTTACCACTTTTTTTTTTTAATTACTGGTTCTACCTGTGAGGTCATTCTATAGTCTCATTGGCATTATCTTAGATATACATTAAGAAATTGCCTTTCTTACAGCTTAAGTGCCTGCCTGGCAAGCGTGAGGTCATGAGTTCAATCCCTGGTACCCCCCCAAAAAAATTACCTTTCTTATAGCTACACAGCTTCCTCTTCTCTTTTTACTACCAAACCAAAGTTTCCCAGTTGAAAATTTACCTATAGTCAAACCTTATAATTTTATAATTAGGATCTAATTAAACTTCAGAGTTGGATCACAAGCATTGGTTAAGTTACCTTGGGAGACTTCAAGTACATGTACTACACATAATACTTAAATGTGATAACAGTTCTTAATTTGATATTTTAAAGGTTTTGTGATTAATGGTAAGGTTGACTATATAGCAATAATCTAATTTAAAATCTACAAAATAGCCGATTAATGTATCATCTGCATTAGAATGAAAATTGATTATTTTAGAAACAGTTCTGAAATTAATTTCCTAAAGTGAAATGGTAAAATTAATTTTAATTCCAAAAGCTTGATTTCCAAGCCTCAACACAACATAACTTCACCATGTATTGATCATCTATGGCACAGACCCAGTTACCAGCAACTCCTGAGTCATGCAAAGACTGTTCAGCAACCCAGATGGTTCCCACCATGCCACTCTGCCTATGGAGTCTTCCACTTCCAGGTGTAGTGGGGAGAGGGAGGGCCAGTCATAACCCAGAAAGGCAGGCACTCTTCGCTTCTGGGAGGCTGAGAGCCAGGGAGGAGTATAGAGGATGGCTATTGGGTCCTCCCTGCCTCTGCCACAAGAGTTAACCCCTTTGTGTGGGCCACCAGCCATTGTATCATCATCCTTGATATGGCTAATTTAATAATTAAGTTCAACATTTTTCCGAGGACTTGTAACTTGGGATAAATGCACTTCAGTGAGGATTCCTATTCCTCCTGTGATCTTCCATGCCAGGAGGGAGCTGTTAAGCACTACCCATGGTGGTGTTCTGGTTCCTGTGATCACAGATTTGAGTAGAGCCTTCCTTTAATACCAAGGTGAACACAGTTTCTTGTGTGTTAGGAGGTCAGCTTCACTTTATTAACCAATGACAATCACATAACCCAGTCTTTACATTTACCCTCAACAGACCACAAGCCCCATCATATCTATAAGCATCAATGCGTTGGACTGGAATTTGCAGAAGCGTATGCCTTTCAGGTGGCATTTTGCAGTACTTACAGTGACATAAAATCCAGGAAATGTATAAATTCTTTTACTGCCAATTATGTCTCTGAGTTTTTTTTTCATCAAAACTGTGCCTATTGATACAGGGTAACAACCTTATGGGATAATGGTTAGAAACTCTTTAACTTTAATTAGTTGAGCAAATAATCTACCTATGTTTATGTCCTACATCAAAGTAATATTCTACTGTTATGTTTATTTTTATAAAGAGGCCAAAAATTTGGTCTCATCATTTGACAAGGCTGCCTGCATAGGGAAATGATGGAGTAGATGACTTAAATCAGAATTTATAAGAGGTAGCTGATTCTTCTTTGGATAATTTTAGCAATTTAAGGCATATACAAGTAAAATCTAAGAAGAATCTTTTCTTAGCCCCAAAACCTTTGTAGTGTTAATGTAGACTGTGAAAAAATACTACATATGATGACAAGTTAAAGATGGAAAATTTTGTGATGGATGTGGCTGGCATCGCAGTGGACAAGTCACGTTGATTTTTCGCATATCTGGGGTGTGTGTTTGTCCTTGAGAAGGTGTCTCAACAGACACCTTGCGTTGATCTCATTCCTCCTCCCCATTCCAGGAGAAACATCGATGACTCTCTGGGAACTTCCTGCAGTCTGCCTCCTCTGCTACAGAGAGCCTGGTCCTCCAGCCCTGGAGGACAAAAAGCCATCAACACGATGACAAAGCTCCCAAAAATGGTGTATTTCACAGTTTCACCAATAACTAAATTTGAGATCAGGAAGTCGGTGTCCCTGCCGTCTCTGTGACAATCAAATAAAGACGAGACACCATACTTTATGCTCCAAAATGACACAAGAGAAAACAAACAGAAGCCAGTTTCCCACGTGCAGCCTGCACAGCAAAGGCCATTGTTCCCTGGGAATCCAGCCGGCCTCGCCCGGGCTGCTGGATGAACTGGCTATTCCTCGGTTCACAGGCATGAAGTCACAGCAAGCTCAGTCTCAACCCTTGGGTGATTTTCCTCTTGAACTTCATGGAGCTGTTTCCTGACGGGCCTGATGGGAGTGAATGCAAAACTGCAAGGAAAGAGAACTCTTGCTCTACACTTACTTTATCCCTGAGAGAAGTCATCTCTCAAGAAAAGTCAGGAGAGATGCGGAAATCTGATCACAGCCGTTTACACACAGGTCACCTAGCCACGTGCAAGAGAGTTAAAATATATGTGAAGTAGATTCTCAAAAGTCGATTCCTTTACCTCTGAGGCAGAACTCAGGAGGGGAATTTGTACAGTTGTGGAGCCACTTTGGGGATACATGAACACTTCTGAATTTCAAGCAAAAACAGGATGAATTTTTAAGTGAGCACACCTGAGTCTTAATCAGGCCTATTCCCTGCTAAGGACAAGTTCCCGACGGCCCTACCACGCCCCTATGACGTTTTGGTAGCAAGCGAGGAACCAAGCTTCAAGAACTTACTTCAGTCTCCATTTTATTGTCCTGTCCCCTAACAAGCGCTTCTTCCTTTCTGGCCTCAGATGTCATAAAAGAAGTAGAACAAGAAAAGCGCAGATCCTGCTTCAGCGCTGCTGTTGTGGGCTGCGGTAGGAAGAGACTTCTCTTCCCAGTGTGTGATGACAGAGAGGAAACAGGGGTAAGCCACCCCCTCAGTTTGTCCCACCGGCACCAAGAGGTCTGCACACATTGCCCCCGGGAACCTGAAGCGCGAGTTAACGGTGGATGGTGAGCAGGGTCCTCTTCCATGCAAAACTGCTAAGTTCTGCACAGCAAACTGCTGCTCTCCACCCTGGTCCTTGGGAGTGGCCCGGCATGTGACAGTAGTGGCTGCAGAGCAGGAGTCCCCTCGTAAACCAGTCAGCCGGTAGATGAAGGGCTGACCTGTGAGTGCAGCTTCTGACCGAGCAGGCCTGGGGCGGATGTTGGCAAGGCCCTTTCCAGGAGGAGGCAGAGGAGCCAAGGAAGGCCAAAGACCAGCAGCTCCAAGAGGGGAAAGGGGGCAAAGGGCGGCCAGGATCCCAGGCCACCTCATAGAGTTTACACTGACACCAAAGCTTCGTTGCATACTTAGGGTATCACTGCTGCAAATAAAATTTTTTGAAAATTTTTCAAAGATAAGTATTTCCTCCCTAACCTCCCATAAAATAAAACAACTGTAGGAGAGCTGTCTGAGCTTGTCAGCGGGTGACGTCAGGATTCTCCACAGGGCACCGACAAGCGGACCCGTCACAGCATGTGGCGTTGGGAATTGGAAGCCAAAACATTTTCATTTCTGGCTTCAGGTGACATGGTTTTAGTTCTGGCTCCAATGTGTTTTTCAGTGGTGTGTCACAGATCCTCTGGGGCTGTCCTCTCTTGAACAGAGTCCTGGCCCTAAACAGTACATGCATTTCCTGGGAAGCTATGGTCTCTCCCGTGGACTTCGTTCTGTACTGAGAGCTCTGCAAAGCCAAAATAATTCCTTAGAAAGGCAGCCAACTGCCCTGCTCGCCCAGCTGTTCAGTTCAGATCAGAGAAGGCGGCCACCTTCTGACACACTGCCATCTTTTGACCACTAGCAGCATAGCAAGAAAATAGAGGGATTTAAAATCACAGATTAATTCAGATACAATTAGCTCTACAATTTAAAGCAAGTTATTGTTCAAAGATTATTTATCTCATACATAGGAAGCATTGAATATAGATCACTAGTTTCTTATCATATTTACAATGAGAGAATGTATTTAAGAGCCCAGCATGGAGTCTTACTCAGTACCCAGTACCTGGGACGTTGTCCTCCTGCCATGTGACTCTTTGGGATACCAGAGACTCCTGCTGTTGAGAATCGCCCTGCACTCTCCATCACAAGCATGAAGTTTGATTGCAGCCTCAGCGATGAGCCCGTGAACAAACACCTTGGCTGCCTATCAATTTCTCAAGGTTTATTTTTAATAAAATTGTCTGAATGCATCACTTCAGCATGTGTTTGGCCAGACTGCTTTTGTCATTCGTGGAACAAGATTTAAGCAGAATGCAAAGACAGATGTGCTTTTAAATAGCAGAAAATCCCTGCCTTAGTAATCCAGACTCTTCCAAGTCACTTGATGATTCTAGCGTTCTCATCTGTGTAGTCCTAATCGTGAGTCACTCCCTGCAATAGTCCCAAGTGTGGGCAAAGAGCATGTACTTCTAAACTTCTGTCATTGTCACAAGATTAAGCACAATGTATCAGTTGAAATATGGCAATGTCAAGTTAAAACACAGTGATCATCATCCAGAGCCTAAGTCTACTTTCTACAGTTTAAACGTCTTCCCCTAGGCAATACCTTCTGCCTTGGGGCCTGGCAGGTCAAGCCTGAAAGGACCCTAGAAGTCATCTGTTTCAGTCTACTCTACAAATCAAGAAGCTGAGGGAGAGAAACGGTAGCTTTTCTAAAGTGTGTGGGAGCCAAAGCAAGGGTTCTCAAGCAGATGTCCAAAATGAACCTATTTCCTACCTGTTTGTACCCAGAGTCCACAGGCAAACACTATGGGATGGTTTCTATCATCCGAAACCAATGTTATAAAACCTACTTGGTAAAAGACTTAAAATACAATTGTGATTCTAACTCTTAAGAATGAGGTAAGTAGTACCATTTTGTTTCTAACTAGAATGCTTTTTATTAACCATTCCTTCTATTAACATCAAGAAGTAGGTTGTTAACAATAATTTATTAACAAATGTTTGCTGAGCATGTAGTGCTTGGAAGATACTATATTAGGTCACTGATTCCTATCTTATTTTATTAAACAGAATGAAGAAGGGGGAAGGTGAATGTTTGCATGGACAAGTCATCAAAAACCTGCCTCTCTTTCTCCATATCCGGACTATTCTGATAGCTTGAATCCAGACAGTATCTAACAATTTTAAAACACTTTTTCATGCCATAAATTTCCATGTCAGATTATCTTAACCTTAACTATTATTAATTAATCTAACCCATAACCCTTTCAGCTCACTTTCATTATTCTTGGCGTGATGTCATTGATGTAGCTCTGAGATTTTAAGTTCATAAAAACCAAGGCTATTTGAAATAGTTCCGAATATCCTAGAAGCCAGTCTGCTTTTGTGAATACAGGAGATGCACTTATTTAATGAATGTGTCACTTTACAGTCGATCCTCTCAAGCAAGGCAGGTATGATGGTCTCCAAGCAACTTTTCACTGCTAGGAGGACTTAGACCTCCTCTTCTGATCTCTTTCTACCTGTATTCAGCATTGTCGAATCCCCACTCAACACAGAACCACCATTCTTCCCATTACCAGTATTGTATAAGCCACTAGATAACATATTTTGTGGCTATTTGTTGAACTATCCTGATTTTTAAGACTGAGGTCTCTTCTCTCGTACAAAGTTGTGGAATAATATTGGTCAGGTCTTTTAGTGTAATGTCCAGTTTTATTGTTGGAAAGATGGTCATGAGGAAGAAAGTACTAGACTGTCTGGTGGAGAGTAACAGACACAGAGATACGTGCGTGGGTAGCCTATTTAGTGCTACCTAACTCCAGTTTTCCATTTATTCTGACTGACTTCCACTCCTCTGTGAGGAGTTTCAAGAGGAGAACATGGCAGCTCTGTCCTGTCAAGAGACCACTGAACTTCCATCAGGTAAACAGTTCCCATTGCTTAGAAGAACATGTGGCCTCCAGAGAGAGACTTCCTCTCAAAACCAAAACCTTATCCAGAAGACATCTTAAATACTGGCTTGAACTTTTGTAACTTTAGCAAGAAAAAAAGAATTCTTTTATGGCCAAAGAATACAGTTTCTTAATGCTTCCCTATGACCATACTGTAGACAAAAGAATCTCTCAGAGGAGACTTTGATGAGGTACCTTCAATCTTTGAGTACTGAACTAACTTTATTTGGTCAAAATAACTGGGAAAAGCAAACTCATGCCTCAAAATTGGTACAATGAAAGCCAGAAGTAGAAATATTTTGATTTTTAAAAAAAATAAGCCAGAATTTTGAATGTTTTATTTTACACCACTTAAGGACTATGAGCCCAGTTCTGAATTTGACACTCTTGTTCCTTGGCGAGGACGTTATCTCCTTCACGTGAACTGTCAGATGGCTGATGACTAACACCTTGTTTTATACTGTGCTTTGTAGTTTCAGAAGCACTTTTGTCTTTATTATCTCAGCTGACCCTTCTACCTGCCCGGTGGAGTTGGCAAGGAAGGTATCATTATCCTCCCTCTACAGATGGGAAAAGTGAAACTCATGGCACTTTGGTGTCTTGCCTGAGGTCAATCAGCGAGTGCAGAAGTCAGGCCTTGAACTTAATCTTTAGACTTCAAACCCAGCTCCTTAAACTGCTGAGCAGTAAAGAGAGATGAACTGCAAATTGCAAACCTTAGATGAGTTTAAAAATGCAAGCTAAAATTACTAGTCCCTTAGGTAAAGTGCTAGGTGTAAATATGTACGTTTTAATCACCAGGAGAAAGTAAGTATAACAGCAGCTCAGTTCCGGTTAAAAACAAATAAACAAACAAACAAACAAAAACACTTCGGGTTTGTTGTAAACTCTACAGATATAAACTTCAATAATTATTCTCCAAATTGACATAATTGTTGACTGATATATATGATCAATTATTTAGACTGGCTTGAGAGTGCAGATGTTTAAATATTCTTCAGTTCATTTTTTTAACAATCAGTTGAGTTTGACCAATGAGTATTAATTTCATGTTACTGTACACTCATTTAGAAATGTCAGGCTTGTTATATAATATTTACATAGGATTCCATAATTATTCAAAAATAAAATGCAGACCAAGTTTAGCTATAATAGTAGTGTAGATCTGGTTGGCTCATGATAAGGACAAAATGAATTCATAGTATATAACATGTTTAGTTTCTGGCACATAGTAAACATGGAAGAAATCTCCACTGTGGGCTTTCTGTAGAATTTATTGTATTAACTTTACTGTTGTCTTAGTGATGAACATACTGTATTTGAAATTTAAATCCTTTGGTTTGAAAAGTCTCTCCACTATTACCATTGCTTTATACAAATTCTTCAAAACTGCCTTGAGTTCTAAGGAAGCTGATTCCTCCCAAATGCTCATAACTTGGAAGAGGGCGATGCTTCTCTGCTTACCTGCAACGGATCATTCTACCACCTTTTGCAACTGGATCCCTGTACAGAGAGGGCTGGGGTGCAGTCATTTTTCCTTAGGGATGTTAACCAAATGACAACATCCTCTTTATGAAGATGAAGATAAAGGTCGAATAATATCAACCAAGATTGCTCAAAATATGAAAAATGAAAAGGCATGTTTTGCAGATTGAAATCAGAAAGAAAATAAAAGTTTGCATTGTTGCAATGGTCTCTTCCAAGGAGCAATAAACTGTATAAAGTTCACTTGCTTTTTGTCCTATGATGAGTTTGTGTGTGAAAGTGAAACAGAGGGAGAGGGAGGGAGAGAGACAGAGACAGAGACAAGAGAGCAAAACAGTAGAGTTTGTGTAAAAAGAGTGAATTTTCTAGTATAACTTATTCAGCCAAAGGATAGAAAAGTCACTTATTCAAAATAAGGGCACAAGTATGAGGTTGAGAATTTTAAGTGATGAAAGAGAATGTAGGTGAACAGAGGAACACCCAGGCTCACTGAGGGTGGCAGCAAGATTCTATTCTGGACTCCCCTGTGCCACCTGCAGTCTTTCTCGTGTTTGTCCAACTATGTCACAGGGATGAGAAAAAGTTGATTCCCTTCTCAAAGTGAAACCTTGACTGCATGGAGCTGGTGGCTTCCTGAAAAAGGTCATGAAATTCCAGGTAAGGAGGAAGCTGATGTCTTAGAAGATTTGATGAGGCCAAAGAGCAGGTCCTGTAGGTTCTGGGATCTGGAAGAGGTGGGAGAAGAAAAGCTTACAGGCACAGAGAGGAATTCTGTGTCAACACCCTCTGGGTGGAGCAGTGACGAATGACGTTGGAGTCCACCCTATGGCTGAGTGGGTGACTGATGTGGGGTGAATAGAGCAGCCTCTCAGTGGAAAATCCGGGGAACTTAGAGAACCTGAGTGCCTGAGGGGTACCCAAAGTGGACAACAAACTAAGCATGTTGACTGGAATGGGAGTGGAGGGAGCACAAAAGTAGGTGCCTCGTCATTGAGAAGGGGGAGAATACTCAGGAAGGCAGTGGACCTTGCACCTCATGCTAAACTGTGTGTTGAGAAGGCATTCACAGTGTTGGAATCAGAACACAGGGAGAGCTGTGGGTACAAAACTCTCTTACTTCTTCACTTTGGGTTCATTACTTAAACTCCCTACACTTGTCTTCTTCATTTGTGTTCTAGTGCATGATTAGTAATTTTTGTCAGAGTCCCTTTCAGAGACTCTTTTAGCAAGAGCAGTGTAGAAAGCTACCACAGTTTTTCAGATACCAAGATGGTGGTGGCTTCAGTTTCAATGGTAGCTATGTGTATTTTAGACAGTTTGGAAAACAGAATTTAATAGAAGGGTAATCAAGATAAATTTCCAGACTTCTGCTGTCTTTTATTGATGGAAGAAGGAATAAATTGAGAGATCTAAGGTCCGCTTCTGCACACATCTTGCTTGAAACACTCAAATGTTTGGTCCATCAGTAAGGAAAGTATAGTGATTTCTGTGATCAGAAAAGAGGTCTGGGATCAATGTGTCCATGCAAGATGAATTATTTTATAGATAGCAACTAAAACAATAGAAATAGGTGAAATCACTACAGCAAAAGTACAAAAGAGGAAAGAGAACCTAGAACAAAGTCTAGAGGAATTGTAGCATCTGGAGATGTCCTGGTGATCAGGGAGGATATTGAGAACGACTGGGCTGAAGAAGTGAAAAGAAAGCAAGAGAGGGGACCCTGGCACGAGGGAAAGCAGAGCCGAGAGTATTTCTAGACAAATCCTCATGCAAGATGAACTTGGTGAGCCGAGCAGAGCAGTTGCATGAGGAGACTCCATGAGCCAAACCAGCCCGTGGCGTCTTCTGGCCAGAGTGGAGGACTGGAGTTCTGTTCCCTTTGGTGAAGCCTGGAAATGTTCAGCATTCAGAAAATTTTGGTTTTGGGTGGAGGGGTGTGCTAGAGCCACATGTCCTTTCTCTGTTGCCTTCTCTTTGGTTCGTTCACTTTCTGTCCACAGCAGATGATTGGGTAAATCATCAGCGAAAGGAAAGGCTAGTGTGTGAGCTCTCAAGTTCTCAAATTTCCAGAGAGGAGTTGCTACTTCTTTTCCTTCCCTTTGTTGAAGAATTTAAAACACTTCAGGGAGTAAGTCACGCTTTGGCTGAAATGCTGCCTTCACTGCTCCATTTCACAGAGAAGCCCAGCGCTGTGCACCTCATCAGAAGAGCGGGTGTCACTGTGATGCTGAGCAGTGCTCAGCGGCAAACACCCAACCGCAGCTGTCTGGGGTGCGCTGTCCACACTGAGACACTCGATCTCGGTGACAAATCTGTGAAGAAAGTAGGTGCTCTTATTTTTTCCATTTTACACTTGAGGAATTGAGGCCCAAAGAGATTAAGTAACTTGGCTGAGTGCAGCTCCATTGCCCAGGCTGTTAACCTTCAAATTGACCTCGTAAAGGAGAGCCGGTGCACCCGGGAGCCAGGGCTCTAGAATTGCGCGAGGACAAAGTGTGAAAATTTGTCCAGTGAT
Organism: Cuniculus paca; assembly: GCA_004365215.1. NCBI lineage: Eukaryota > Metazoa > Chordata > Mammalia > Rodentia > Cuniculidae > Cuniculus > Cuniculus paca. The sequence continues at coordinate 12,211 of RJWT010005861.1, read as the reverse complement.
AAAGACCTGTACTCTGGCCCGCTCCCATCAAGGGCATCTTCTGGGAACACCCTTCTCATCGTAGTCTAAACTCATTACAGGAAATTCCTGAGCAGGAAGGTCACTCTGGTCTTACAGGCTCTTAAAGTGGAAGCCAAGGTATATACATCCACACAAGGCAGCATGACAGTCGTCCCTGGCTGGGAGGTCTGGCTGAGTGGAGCCCATGGTCCAGTTGGAGTAGATTCAGCTTTTCAGTTTGTATTCTTGGAGAGCCATGCATGTTCTGCTGTGGCCCTGGACACCTGCTTCTGGGGCCCAGATGATTCCTAGTTGTTAAGGTCCTCAGTGCACCCTGACATAAACCAACAATACTGGAATGAATGTAAAAATAAATGAAAACACAGCATAAATTAGCCTTAAAGAGTTTGTCTATTCATGAATGTCAGTGGGATTTTGCGATCAGTTTAGTATTAGACTAAAGAGGGAGTAAATGTCTTTAGTAACATGAAGAGCAGGGTGCTTTAAGGGAACTTATGTTGGGAAAAGATATTTTCATGCCATGTGGGCTGCCCAACATTCACAAAACCACTCAGAAAGGCTCGCTCTCTCCATTTCCTCCACGCATTCGTTCGGCCCTCGTCCACAGAGGCCTTACTGTACTCCGGAAGGTGAATCACAGTGATGAGTACCACAGACAGATGCTGTTGGTCAGCACCTGATAGTCACAGAGAAAGACAAATGTCCAGACCATGTGAGTGTGGTGTGGGGAGCTAGGCCTAAACACAGATTGCTATGGGAGCCTGTGGGAAGCAATCAGCTTACTCGAAATAAATACTCAGCAATGAGGAAAAAGTAAAACCCAGCCTTCCTGTCTCTCTATGCCTTGTAAATGTGAAGATTCTCCTGAGGAGAATCTGTTTTATGGAAATTCTCATCTTAGAGTGCTTCAGCCTCTTCCCCTAGCCCTCTCTCAGTCCCACCTGGGATGCAGAGCAGCCAGAGTCCAGCAGCAGAAGTTGAGGGTGAGAGGTGAAGGGGAGGAAAGGGCTGAGGCCCTGTGAGGACTTTCTGGTAGCTTCCGAGTTCTTCCTCAGCAGTGTTCAGTGTTTGCTGTGAAACTGTTGCCCCTTCCTTCCGAACGGGATCAGTAGTCAGAGGTGTATGGACAGCCTTTAGGGGACAGGTAAACCCCTTAATGGGTGTAAAAGACCATGTACATTCTTTGCAGTAGCATCTGTGGAACATGCAAGATTTTCAAAGGGGTTTATTATTAAAAAAGAAAAGAGGTCAGGAATAATTCAAGGACAGAGTTGTATTTTGTGGGGTCTCTTGAAGAAAAAGAATGAAGTTATTTGTGAGAGTGTCCACATTAGAATGAGAAAGCACCTTTCCTGGGGTTAACTCCCTGGCGGGCCTCAGCAGTGCTTTCTCCAGACTGCTCTGAACCATGCCTGTGGGCACTGCGTCATGTGGTGGCTGCAGCTTCCTTTTATCCAATCTGAGTCCCACATCCTGGTTTCTGGGAGTTTCCACTATGCACCAGAACAGCCGGTGTAAAACTCCAAGTGTGGCCCGTGACTTGATGTGTTTGTTGTCCCGAGAACACCTATTTCTGCGGCAGTGCAAGCATCCCTTTTTCAGCGTCACTGAGACCCAAAAGTCTGCACCACCTCTCCTGTCACTCCCAGTCTGTGCCAGGTGCTTTCCATGCGGAACTCACTTCGGGTTCACGGTGACTGTGAGATTAACACTGTCATCGTGGTTTACGACTGCCCAAAGTCACACAGCTGGCACACAGGCAGCTCAGAGCTCCAGCACCACTGCCATCTCCCACATTTCATAAAACTGAGAACAAGAATGGGGAGAAGGTGATGCCCATGTCTCACCACAGCCCTGGTAGGGCACCACATTGCTCCAAGACACAGTGGTGACACCATGGCATGTACCCCAGGGCAGCACATGTCTCCTTATGAGAAGTAGCTGCAGTATTCACATACCCAGCAGGGAGGCCTGTCCAACACCGAAGCAGCAGGGCTCGGGCCCCCCAAAGCCACAGGGTCAGAGGCCAACAGCCAAGGACACCACAGGGGATGACGGTGAAGACAAGGACATTTTAGTCTAACTCTTATACACAGAAAAAGGGAGACAGAAAACAAATAAATAACCCTCATATTATTTCCCAACTAAACTCCAATAAAGAAAAAATGTACAATCATATAAAGGAGGATAACAAAAGGAGAAAATAGATTTATTCACCAATTCATTTATTCAAAACAAACATGTACTGAGCACCTGCTGTGTTCTAGAAGCTATGCTGATCAACCAGACAAGAAATAAAGGTGAGTGAGCTTTTATTTTCAAAATGCTTACCAGGAAGATGAGGAATTCAGATAATATAAGAAAATAAGGTAAGATAAACAACAAATAAGATAGGATACAATCAAATGCTAGAAAGAGTGCTACATTTGTTTTATTTTAAAAGAAAATATTTGAAATAAAGGTAGCAGAGGGTACACACTGTTAAATCTCAGCCTAGATAACAGGAGTGTTTGTTATAGTATTGTCCATGTTCTTCTACCTTCAATGGTTTAGTAATAAAAATGCATGTTGAAATAAACAGCTACATATTTGGGAAGATATGTAAGACAGCATCTCTGTCTACCATCACCACACATTTCCTAAGGGTTTGCTTTGAGGAAGAACTGATCACTTTTTACTTGAACAGCATCAGCTCTAAAATTGTCCAAATTTCTAGTGATTTACAGCCCCTGCAAATCTAGATTTTATACCATTTTATACATCTCCAAGATCAGTGAAAAAAACCTGTTGTAGAAATAGATGAATTGTGCTGTCTAGGTGGTCAGCAAGAGTTCATTTAATGATTTCCAGTGTAAGTATTGAACAAATTCCTCATTCAGATCCCTAAGGACACACCTTCCATGAATATTCCGGGGTCACACGGTGACTGTGCATGTCAGGAAAGTGGCTTGAACCTGAGTTGCATAGACTCTCAGCCCTACACTGAGGAATTCCAAAATTCCTTAGAAGAAAAGAGAGGAGATTATAGGTATGAATTTGGGGATTCCCAAGGCATTTTGTTCAGTGCGAATTCCTGAAAATCAGGTTTATTTTCAGGGTACGAACGAATTCAAAGGACTGCTTTATGGTTTCGTTGTTCATTCTACTGATTGTACTAGAAACAAGTTTCACTTCAGATAGAATAGTTAATGACAGACAAAGGAAAGGGAAGTGGGTGTGGCAAGGTAGTTAGCTATAATGACAAGAGCGTCAGCTGCTATTTATAGCATTTGTTAAACTTTCATCTCCTCAAATTGCTATTTTCAAGCAACAAATTTGAATCTCTCAGGCAACAGGGTAAGCAGGGTGCGATTAGAACTGGAAGTTGTTTCTCATATTGCTTAAATATGTAATGACTAAGGAAATAGCTCTTCACCTTCAAGGGACACCTGTTTTCAGTGAGAAAAGCGAATCAGATGTTCACAGAGAAACCCGCAGCAACAGGTGAGAAGACAGGAGCGGAGGAGCTGGGCTCCGGGAGCCCATCCAACAGGCAAACTTTGGGCTATATACAACGTTTTTAAATGGAGCAATTTTGTTAAAAAGAACATGGCAGAGAGCCATTTACCTACATATAATGCCAAGAAGCATGAGTACAGAGATGGGACAGGGGCTGTATCCCAGACCAGAAATTCAGTTATGATTTTTGAAATGTTGGCTCCTAACTTTCTGTGTGGTATGTGGCTAAGAAAATCGTTTTTGCATTGAACTCTTCCCAGGTTCCTCTTTTGACGTGTTCAGCTCTGTAATAGTGAGGATGTGAAAGGAAGAAGGCAGATTTGGGAGACACAGGAGCATTTAGGGTGCACAGGAAGAGACTGGGAGGAGACACACCCTTCTGTCAGCTCTGTTTCTCTGTCTCTCTCCCCACTCCCCATGTGTTTGTGTGTGTGTGTGTGTGTGTGTGTGTGTGTGTCTCCCTCTGTCTCCTTCCCCCGCCATACTAGTTGATCCTTTTGCACTGAGCAACACACCTAGCTCTTTTTTTATTTTTGAGAGAGGGTATTGTCAAGTTGCTAAATTGCTCAGGCTGGGCTCAGGTTGGATTATGACCCTTCTGACTCAGCCTGCCAGATTGCTGGGATTACTGACGTGCGCCACAATGCCTGGCTTGCTATTCATGTCTTACCCAAACTGGTGCTTGGTTTTCTTTCTCCTGTTAGGCCTGAGTTTTGTGGATCAGATCCTTTGTTTGGAGCCTGCTGGTCTCCTCCAAGCCTTGCACACTGTGTGCATTACACACTCAGGTTAAGGATGGCAGTGTGGTGAGGAAACCCAGATGATGTGACTCTAACACAACTTTATCTCTTGATTGGAAGAATTTGTGCAAGCCACTGGCAGGAAGCATGCAGAGTGAAGTGAGTGAAAAACAGGGGCCTGAACAAGGAAAAGAGGTTGTAGTGGCCAGTGTTCCCGTCCAAGACATGGGCAATGTGTTTTCCTGTGAAGAAAGGCAAAGCTCCAAGGCTGAGCCCAGGAGTTGATTTTGAAATAACCTGAAGCATGGTGGTGTTGAGTCTTAAGAATTTAAATGTTTGAGTGACCGCACTTCATTTCATTTATAACTTCCAGCTCAGTACTCAATTATAAATCTTATTTGTGGCTGACTTAGGATGTTGAGAATACAGTGAGTGAAACAAGACAAATGATGAAGAGATTCACACAGAGGTTCTCTACTAGCAAATAAAACACAAGCTCAAAAGTCTGACACTCCACATTTGCCCTTCCTTTTGCATCAGGTAGCATCATCCCAAAGGCTGCAATCCTTGGTGTTTGTCTTTCTCATGGCTATACGGTCTTGTGCACCATGTGGGGTTCCATTCTGGACTAGCAAGGGAACAAGAGTTGCATATATCTGCATTCCATTTATGGTAGCTACTGGTATGCACTGCACACCTATTATATATAGTCTTCTAGGACAAAGGCTGAGGGACATAAAAACATGTAAGAATGGATTTTATCCTTTAAGAAATTAGATTATAGCCAGGCAAAAATAAAAAAAGGCTAGCCGGTAAGGTCAACAGTCCTTGGCAGTCAGGAATGGGGACATGGGAGGGTGAGCTCAGGAGGCTGGTGGGCAAAGGAAGATTTTTCTAGAAGGACAGGTTTGGAGCTGGCCATCAAACACTGGCACGCATTTGGAAGGTAGAGAGGAGACAAAATGGCTTTCTGGCCAAGGAAATAGAGTGTGTCCCAGTACGGGTTCTTTAGAAAAACTTTTTCAAACTGGATTAAGAAACAACTCTTCCCCCGACCTCACCAGGAACTAGCCATTTATTGGCTCAGGTACTGATAAGTCTAGGGATGTTCCAGCTTCAGTGTGGTTGGAGGTCAGTGACCCAAACACTGGCTTCTCTGCACTGGTTGTGGTCTCCAGAGGATGTCCACAGTAGTGGGACCAAGAAGCCCCAGATTCCTGTCCATCAGAACAGTAGCCCTTGGGATGAGGGCATGAGTGGCCTGAGGTTGGACCAGTTGGCCTGCTATGGACCAGTCTGTCCCTGAGGAAACCACTACATCCAAGATGAAAATTTCTCTCACTGTCTGGCATCTTGTCACCAGCCCCTGAAACTCAGTTAGTGCCCCCTTAATCAAATGGATAATGGGCTGCATGGGGGCACTTCTAGGAGAAGTGAATGGTAGAAATCATAATTACACTTCAGAAATGGAGAGGAGGCCAAGGTTTACACAGGCCTGGGGGCCATTAAATGTAAGCACAGATCATTAATATTAGAACAAATTATGATGTTTTTTCAAAATTGTCTTACTTTCCACCTGTTTTCAAAATGATGCATTAAGCCAGAATTTACAAACACTTTACTTACAGACCCTATGTAATGCCTACTCTCCTCTCCTCTTTCTCACCATTATCTTATGGTCTTACTAAACACAAAAGGAAGAAAGTAAATTGGGAACTGGCGTGAAGCATGAGAAGATCTCTGTTGTTCAGGACAGAGCATTAGGAAATCTCTTCTTGGGAATTCCCCATGTTTTGGAGAGAATAGAAATTAAGTGCCTGATTCATTCATTCATCAGCGACAGGGAGAATGTTCTGAGATGCCGATCCGTCCTAAGTCCAGCAGATCCTCCCTAATGCCTATTCTTGCAAAATGCCTCTGAAATCCCAGGCGTGTTTACCAGCGTTTGTCCTTTCCAAATAATATGCTTGTGTCACGGAACTCTGTTTATGTGCTGTGGATGTTGGCATGCTTTGCTTTAAAGCACAACCAGTGGCAGGTCAGGCACCAAATACTGAACTCAAAATTACATATCACTTCATACTTTCTGTTGTTGTTGCTCCCAAGGTCCAATTTTTATGGTTTTAAATTCCAAGCAAATTAATGTACTACATTGTCAACAGGTTAAAACTGTGGTTAAGCACTTGTTTTCATAATGCATACTTGTGATTACTTAAAAACTTCCCAAAATTCTAATTAATTGAAATGTGTGGATCTAGCAGGTTTTGGTGTATCTTGACATTAATTATGTAATGAAGACTTTCCTTACATTAGATTTTTCATCTCTTTTGGAAACTACCTGCCTTAATGACCTGTTTCTGACATAAATTTTTCTTCATATTTACATTTATGTCCCATGAGTTCAAACTGACCTCAAAATCATTTTTATCTCTTATTTTCTAACTTCTATGCTCATTTTTCTGTATGTCTTAATCTTTCAAGGATAGCAGATACCTCTAAAACTCTGTAAAAATTATGGCCTCTTTTCCCTCTAATACATCTAATGTATTCCTCTAATACATCAAATATTGTTTACAGTTATGGAAGGTTTTCATAACCACTAATACCATATGGGAACCCCAGTTTTTAAAAAAAATGTGCTCTAAATGTTGAAAAAAGTATGCATTTTATTTTTCATTTCAAGTACGTTTTATGGAAATTATTCATGATGATTCTGCACTTAGCCTAATTGCTGTCATTCCTGGGAACAACAGTGCAGGCCTCAGAGGGAAGAGCACGGTGAATCATTTGTCTCTTCTGGTAGTCTCGTTGTTAGGTAAGGGCATCATTTGAACTCTACTCAATGTAAATTAGCAATGCCAGACAACAAAACAGCCAATCGGCTAGTCAGTGACACCTAAAGCACACTAAATGGGATGTTTACAGCCTAACCAAATCCTAGGGACACATCAACAGGTTTCCCTTCCCTCTTATTCATCAAACATTTCGTGGGTGTCTTCTACGTTCATGGTACTTTGTGTGCATTGGTTAGTTTCATTATGGTTTGGGTAGAACCCCACAAGTAGTAGACACTGAACACGTTCTTTTTGAATATGTGTAAGTAATATCTATCCATTATCATGTGCCAGGAGTTTAATTTCCAAAACAACTCTACAGAGTTTGTGTCATTAGCTGCATTGAACAAATGAGGAAACTGAGACCTGCAGACATTCCATACTTTGCCCATGGCTATGTAACTGGAAAGTAGCAGGGATATCATAAGCTCAAAACTGGTGCTTTTAACAGCTACATTATAATATTTCAATACACTGTGGTCTTTGTGATTGACTAACCCTACTTAAGAAAGGAATCACGATTCAGGATCCAGTGAATAACTTACTCAATTGTGCCTAGCCTAGCTTTTGCCTTGGTTTGGCTGATTCCAAATCTGACCTGTCCTGTGACACTGTTGCTACTCTGTGAATTACAGCATGACTCCCATCCACACACTACCTCCTCCGCTAACTTTTGGTCCTCTCCACCCCCACAGCTATTACTCTGAAAACACGTCATCACCATGGAATGAAGGCAGTAATAGCTGTTCGCAGCAGTCTCCAGTTCCCAAGCCAAAGGCAGCTACACAAAGATCCTGAAAAAGTTTGGACCTCATCTACCATAGTCTCTCTTCGGTCAGTTACTTGTGTATTTTAAACTTAGTGGTATGGTTCTACTCTGCAGGCTCCATGGCAAAGTTTTCTTAGAGATTGGGACTGGAAAGCAGAAACGTGATCCTCTTAATTTCTCTGATTGTATTAGTTGTTCTTTCTCAGGTTTTGTAACTTCCAGAGGTCATAGTTTACCAGTGTTGTCTTTGGTTTACCTCCAGCTCCAGGGCTGGGTTCCTACAACTGGTATCCACCAAGAGAGGCCCGTGTGCAGCCCTCATCTGTTCCACACTGCACAGTCAACCCCTTCACTGCTTATCATTCCTGTACTAGCTCACTCTGAGAGTTAGTGCCTGTTCACAGTAGGTTCCATATATGGTCAACTGCCGCCAAGGATGTGTATCTGTGTGTGATATAAGCAAAGCCCAAATCTACAAATAGATTCCTAATAATAATTACCAGCCAGGATTTTCCTGGCTTACAGATTTATAAAGGAATGACCAAATGACACTGAGCCCATTCTCTACCATCTGACAGTTAAAAATCTCATTTCACATTGATGGAGACAGAGATAAATGCAAGGAAACATAAAGAATACACTCAAGAAATGCAGTAGCCAGATCTTTATTCACCAACAGCAAACATTTGCTCAGTGAGATAGCCAGGCCAGTTCCTGAGAACATTACTACTCTTGTTGACTGTCTAACCCTAGGCCACATGGTTATGTCATTCTTCAGACTCTGTTGTCTTCACTTATGAAAAGATTGTATCCCCAAATGCTTGTGTGCATCCAGTATTGGAGAGCTCTTGAGGAATAATAGAGGACTACCTAAATCTAGGTCCAAAGAGAAACTTCCTTCCTTCCAATTTTGACTTTCTCCAAAGATTGGCAAAAATTCTAAACACGGGTCACAAAAAAATTGGCAAGATTATTCAAAACTGGATCTATAGCTTTTTTTCACATTTAATTCAGTTACAGGAAAATTAATACTGAACACATTCTCTTTTGTCTTGATTGTCTGCTTCATTTTCATCATGTCTGTTCTTGGCAGCATGAGTGCAAGAAGCAGATAGGTAGGTTTACCATTTTTCTAACACCAAACATGAAGTTTGAACATAAAATATTTTGTTTTATTTAAGTGTGGTATCACCCCAGCACTCTGGAAGACTGAGGCAAGAAGACTGCAAGTTCAAGCCTAGCCTGGCAACTCAGTGACTTAGTGGGACACTGTCTCAAAATAAAATGCAAATTAAATTAAAATAAATTTTAAAAATTGAAAAGGCTGAAGATGTAGCTCAGTGTGAAGGCACTGATATTTTGTTTTTACTGCTGTAGGAATTTCTAAAGAAGTTCCCTCTTTTAATGTTACTTGGATCCTGATGGTAGCTTTTGGATTATTAGAGACTTACTACAGATGTCAGTTCAAAGCAAAATAAGTAAAAAAATACATATAACCTGCTTGGAATATGTTAAAACAATAAAAGAAGACATTCCTCCATTACTAGTGATGACAATAATATGCCTCTACTGTATACAAATATTTTACTGCCGAGCCTTCTGAATTAGTTTTTCTGCTATGAAGGTTGGTTTGTCATTTCCTTGACCCCAAAGTCATGTGTCTGCAAACTGACAAGAGCATGTGGGCAACAGAGCAGAGTAAAGCCAGTGATGCTGACCCAACCCTCACCCCAGTGTGCTAGGCCATCAGACAAGAGTCAGGAGTTTACAGAATTCACTATAGGTTGAGGCTTGTGTGATAACAACTTACAGACATGGAGAAGTCCTGCTTACTTGGCTTGCTGGTCAGGAGCATGGACCTTCTTGTAACATTCTAACTGTACCCCAAGGACCCAAAAGTTCTGAGAATTTGCTCTGCAATAATCAAATGACAGTAAAATGTTGCACTTGTTATTTCTGCCTTAATGAGCTAAAAAGTCTCCTAACCATGGAGAATTATCATCCTGTCTGTGTTAAATGAAAAAATGAGGGCACATATTAAGAAGGAAGGAAGGGATGGAGGGAGGGAGTGGGGAAGAAATAAGTTAATAAGTTTGTTACCATGGAGAGGAAACATGTGGAAACATGTTAAGTGGTTACCACTGAGGATTTTTTGGGAATAAAGAAGTGAAACGAATTTTGCTTTTCATCCCAAACTATTAATTGTTTCCATGAGCACATATTTTAACAATGAAAATTAAAATTAAACAGTTCTAATATTCTTGCTCATTAAGAAACTTATAATGCTTTTGGAGCTGAAGCAAGCTACTTGTAAGAAAGGAATCACTGGAAATCAACCTTCACCTGTGCTGTGAGAACAGATAGTCATTGAAAAGACATCAAACAAACTACAGAGGACTTTTGTTTGGACAGGAAGCGAATGATGTGCACATTACTAAGGTACTGTATGTTCTGACAGTGTACACTTTCCCGGTAATGGGAAGAACCCACTGGGGAGAATCTAGTACTATCACAGACAGTACACAATGCAGCCCAGCAAGACTTTCCAGGTAATGTAAACTGACATCAAGCGCGGTTGAAGTAGAATTGCAGTGCAGTTGGACTGAATTTTTGTTTTAGCTCATCTGTAGGTTGATCAATCAATCAAGAAGTTTCAATTCTTAGCGTTCTCCAACTGCCTTTTATTTCTCATTTGAGGCTGACTGTGAGCTCTGGTCTTTTCCTGCACCATGCTGGTGACTTTCAGATCATAATAACCTCCCAGAAAAGAGAGAGCTCTCTTTTCTGTAAATAAAGTTTTCAGACATCCGTGTTCACTTTTCTGAGCAAACTGAAAACTCACTTCCTTTATGTAAAATATTCTGTATTTGTCTCCATTTAGTGTCTGATCTCTTCTGCAATGTTCATATGAATGATATTGTTTCTTAGGGCAAAGCTTCTGAATAGCAATCCTCAGACCATGGTGATGAAGACTTATGGATTATATTTAATGATAACTATGCTGAGCCATCAAATTCGAACTCTGCAATAGAAGTCTATGTTTCCTAGGAAATCTGACATCTGGGGACTCTTAGCTCCAGGATCTACAGTAGAAGACTGCACCAATCCTTGTGTTAAAATGTGTGTGTGTGTGTGTGTGTGTGTGTGTGTGTGTGTGTGTGTGTGACAGGACATGTGATCCTGGGATAAGGAATATTTCACTCATTTTAAAGTCAGATGTGGTTGATAGTTGAATACAGGTGGCCTGAATATGTGATCCTGCACATTTTGGAAACCTAAAAGTACTGAGGTCTAGAAAGAGAACTCCTCTTCTGCAGTTAAATAGACATTTTGTTAGGTCATTGTAGAGAACTGTTCTTTGCATCTGTACTACATAGTTCTCAATGCCATTGCAATGTGTAACACTTTACTTTGTTGTTTTCTGATCTCATTTTTATAGGTTTTTGAAGAATTAGTATTCACCATCATCATCATTATTATTATACTGTTTCAAACACTGAAGGACAGTCACTTACAAATCACAACTTCTCTATATATACAGACTGGAGGAAAGAAGGAAGAAGTTAATAAGTGTCTGAGTGTTGCAGATGTACACATGGGTGAAGATTGATTTTATGTGTCCAACTCACTGCTCAGGGGTGCCACATAAAGCATACACACATGCATATATAGCACACATATTGATAGAGAGCTTACTGTTCTGTCTTTCTGAGAACATGAATACTCATCATTTGGTCTGATTTCTCTGACTTCAGTAACTATTGAAGTAATCAGTTGCGCTTTCTGAGTAGGTAGGGATAAAGGCTACATTATTATTCACATTTTCCTATGTCTCAGAGAGGATAAGTATGCCTAATAGGGAAAATAATGAACAGCCATGATTATCTTAGGTTTTTCACTTCATTTTAAAAAAATTTAATGGTACATTTTAGATACCTGTAATGATCACATCCATCATAGGAAATTTGTACCTGTACATGATATATCTTGCTTCTTCTTTTTCCTATCTCCCTCTCCTCCCTACAACCTCTCTTCCCCTGCTTATTTTCCAAAGCTTTGTTTCCAGTTTTCCTTCTTTTTTTTCTTGCCTCTTCCTTCCTTTCCCCTTCACCCTCCCTTGCTCCCCTTCTCATTTGAACATTTTATTCCCATTTCCCAATATCTATTATACATTTTAGTCCTTATTTACACGTTCAGTTTCTCACACGAAAGAAATGATGAGGTATTTAAATATGTATGTCCAATTTATTTCACTTAACAGTATGGTCTTAAGGTACATCCATTTAGCTAGAAATATCTCGAGTTTATTCTTCCTTGTGGCATATCCATGAAGATGATGACAAATGAAA